>WBNQ01027506.1:0-34294 GCA_013401375.1 Spizella passerina
AAAAAAAAGAAAAAAAACAAATTGCGGGCTGAAGTTAATAAGACTGTTTATTTGAAAAGGTACCAGTAACTTCTTTGAAATATAAAGCTATAAAAAGATGCTTTTGGAACCATAAAGTTCTCTTTTATACCCTCAGTATTTCAATTGTACTTGCAAATTTGACAGTCCTCTCGCTCCCCTCCATGTCATCAGTAATACTTTATTCCTTTCTGTTGATGGCAGATAGAGTGTGTCCTGCTAGGAAGCTAACTTTGTACTTATTTAATGCTCCTACTTGTGGTCATTAAAATGACATGTTATATGTAGCACTTTATTGCAGGAAGAAGCAAATGCAGATTGGTTGTATAACCTTTGTTAATCTCAAAATGCCAAGAGTGATCTTAATGCAAGAGAAGCTAACTGATCGTTAATTGATTTCTGTTCCTTAGACAACTTAATATGTGGGAAGAAAGACTGGGATTTAAAAGCACTCTGTTTTACAATTGGAAGTATAAAATGTGAAGCCTTTCAAAATGATCATGTGATGTACAAGAATGCCTTCATACTGAATTACTGTTTTCCGTGGTGTCTCTTGGATTTGGATCTGGCTGTCTTTTACGGCTATTAGAAGTGTCTGACCTAGCTTTTGCCACAGTCCCCTCCCTGTCCCTTGGCCAAGCCACTGTAGAAGGTGCCCTGAGTCACATCTTTCATGCTATCTGCCCACCCTCGTGCTGTCCTGAAGGAACTTCCTCTACAGGTTGTTGTGGGATGGGGGGATCCAACCACCCCAGCAGGAAAGCAACGACCCGGTTCAGGAAGGCATTTTTTGTCCACAAGGGCTCTTAGCCATATGGACAAGTAGAAATGTAACTCAGTCTTCATTAGTTCTTAAATGAAGCTTGTGTAGAAAGACTTTCTGGATGCAAAACTTGCATCACTTTAACCTATTTGCAAGATTCCTACATTTGTTTTGTACTGAGATGGCCAAACATTCTCCACTGTCATGACCAAATTCTTCCTGTATATGGAGGACATCCCATCCGAATCTGTGCGCTCCTGTTACCATATTGGAAGCTAGTTACAAGGGGGAAATATCCAAAACCATAGCAGGTTATCCTTTGGCATTATTAATTACAGGACAGAGAAGTCTCACCATTTGTTTACATTCCAGCAGACAGTTCTGGTTCTGATGAGCACTTGGCAGGTCTGTCTATGCAGTGCAGAGAACCCAGCTGCTCCAAACTGCGAGTAAACCTCTGTAAACAACTTACCTAACTCAGGGCCCTGCTCACCATGCTTTACTCCATCAGAGCTCCTGCTCACACCTCCCTGGGAGCACAGACTAAATAGAAAATACTGTGTTGGGAAGTACTCAGAGCATAAAATAGTTGCTATCTTGACAGCATGAAATCTGCAGTCTGCATCCAGCAGCTCTACCAGTTCTGTAAAACACGCTACACACGTGCATCTCTGACCACACCACAGAAAACCAAACACTCCCAAATCAAAACGCTTGTTTCTCACACCAACTCCAGGTAAGGTACAGCTGTCCAGGAAGGAGAAGAAAGAGGAATTTTATAAATGTAGGCCACTGCACCTAATCCAAATGGCAGTTTAAATGGGGCTGGAGCTTCCAAGAATGAGCTGCCTGCATGCGACCGCCACGTGTTTTGACCATATTCCACTGCACCACTATCTGACCTGGCAATGTTTAGTGTACCTGGGAAATTTGTTTAGCACTTTGGAAAGGATAAATTCATCCTTTCTGGCAAGTTATAGAAGTTTTCTCTGTAAGGAAAAGTGTGTTAGGAGGTTTTTATTTTTTTAAGGAAAAAAAATACCCTATTTATCAGAGCTCTTGCATATTAAAATAATTTGTTTGCAGTTCAAGACTAAACACAGGAATGTTCTCCAGAGGTCCCCCCTACTGATTAATGACCAACAGTTCTGATAAATTCCCCCCACCATAAAGGTAATTTCATACTGGTTTTCACTATGCATTCTTTAATGAAAGCTGGCGTGTTTTTCCATTCAGTAATTCAGTTAAAGTTCTCAGCACTTTTTTCTTTCTTCTTTTTTTTTTTTTTTTTTTACTTGTTGTATTATGTTCAAATATCATTCTGTCAAGGTTTGTGTACATTAATAAAAATTTGTATTGTATAAAGCTTTTTGCATTATAAGGCTGTACAGGGTCATTTTGACAGTAACTGGTATATTTCTTTGCATCTTATGTTGCATTGCCAATTTCTAGTGTATCCAGTTTGGAAGTACAATATACTCTAATTAAAAAGGTTGGCTATATTCTGGTTTCTTTTGGTTTTCCTTTCTCTCTTTTTTTTTCACCTTAAATATATTTAGAGTTGATTTGGAGGGAGGGGTAAAGGATTCTCCTACAAGACAAGAAGATAATGTCTTCACTTTTTTTCTTCTTATCAATGATAATAATCTTCAATTTTGAAATTGAAAAGGAAATCTCTGTCTCTCACTCCTGATGAGAAAATACAGCAAATAATCTGAGGACAGCTCCAGGGCTTCTTCACTTTGTGCTTGTGGCAGCCTTCCAGGTCAGTTCTGCAAGGGGGATAATTCCTCTTCTGCACACTCTGCTCAGTCAAGCATTTCAAACAAATCAGATCCTTAAGCAATAGTTTGGTGCACTTGCTCTTGCTTGGAAGTAAACCAAATAAGTCAAGGAAATTTCCTTGAAGATGAACTAAGCAGTGAATGAAAGAACACAGTGCACTAAAACATTGTCACGAAAATAATTTCTTTTTAATTATAAAAATATTGTGTACTCATTTCATCAGCATTTTAGAAAAAACTGGGGTTTTTTAGCAGAGATTATTGGAACAATTAAAATGCACAGAGCACACTAAAGAAGGAAACCCTAAGAGCAGACAAATTTCCAAGAAGCAAAGGTACAATTGACTCCACTGAACAAGAAAAGATACCCAACATCCTAAAAGGAAGTTAGACTGCTTAAACACTAACCAAGGAAAGAAAATGATCTGGGTGTTCATTAGATAAGAATCACCCTCAGATATATTAATGTTAACATTAATCTAGACTGCCTTTTTCCTGCAGTTAGGGCAGTGTTAATGTCTACTCAACTGAAAAAACTCCTTTCAGTTATTTCTACTCTCCTGAGGTGTGAATACCGATTTTTCAGGTCCTTTATCAGTACCTTGTACATGTTGCTGGGTGTTGGAATTCACTGCTCCTCTTCTGCTGCTGACTCCTTAGCTGAAAGAAAAGCTTTGACACAAAGTTGGAAGTCATGGTGTCCCTCAAGAAGATGTGGTGTCTCCCTCTCTTCCTGCCCACACTGTAATAGAAAATATACAGTGAGACTCTCTGTGGAGTTTTTTGCACTAGACATAAATAGTTATCCTAGCAATTAAAAGGCAATCATGCAAATCATGCCCAGAGCAGCTGTGGATGCCCCATCCCTGTAAATGTTCCAGGCCAGCCTGGAGGGGACTCTGAGCAATCTGGTCCAGTAGAAGGTGTCCCTGTCCATGGCAGGAGGGTTGGGACTGGGTGGCTATAAGGTCCCTTCCAGTGCAAACCATTCTGTGCTTCTATGAAGAAGTGGATTAATTGTTTAAATAAGTTCTAAACCACTAAAACCAGACTGAAGAATTACTTAAAATAAGCTGGGCCTGAATTATCTCACTGAATTATCCTGGCTGCCAGTCTCAACCAAAACATAAACTGCCTGCAATCAGCCCCTGTAGCTTTAGTCTGACAGGAAACCCCTGTGTTCACCCAAACAGGGGTGTCAGTGTGACATGCTGAGATGGGATAAGAAGCCCCTGCCCTTTGCAGCAGGGAGCTAGAACAGCCTTGTATATTTTAATCAACTAGGTCATGATTTTAATCAATTAGCTCAAATTTCCCTAGTCTGTATTTTCTGATAATATTCCAATATCCATGTGTGATTACAGAAAACAGCTCCAGTTGTGTACTGACTCCTTCAGGAAAACAAGAAGTGCCCTGTTTTCATTCTGAATCTATGTACATTTTTAATCTATGTTTTTAAAAACTGGCTTAAAATTGCCATCTTTTCATAGTTATTTCCTACAATCCTACACATGCCATAGTCATCATGAGCCTAGCAGAACAAGGCTTTAAGAGAGAATTTGTGGGAAGGGAAAAAAAAACCAAACCAAACTAAAACAACAAACCTACAATTTTCTGTAACTCTCCACTGTTGAGAGGGCTTCTCTACAGTGGAGGGGATGGCATCATTTATGCAGAGCCACGTTTTAAGATCCTTGTTGTGTTAAAAGTACATCAGTTATGCTCCTACCAGACAGACATCTGCATTATATCATCCACCATCTTATCTGCTGCTAATTGGCCTCCTTGTTGACAAGTCTTAGCAGCAAGGTTAAGTGCTGGCTGTAAAAGCAATGCAGCCTCTTGCCCGAGGGGTCAGAGCTCAGGCAGACTGTGCTGGAGCCTGCATGGCCTCTTTCCCTGCTGTATATTTTCTGGGAGCTAATAAAACACCAGGGCAATCACTCCTGCCTGGAGTCTGCCAGCCACCACGGGCTCTGTGGAGCTGCAGCAAATGGAACATCATCTCCCCAGTGCAGAGCACTCCAGGAGTCTGCAAAGGGAAAAGGCATCTTCTCCTGCACCAAACTTTGAAAAACTCCCTGGGATGCAATTAAAAAATCCCTGAACTAACAGCTAATCTTGAACATGGGGCAGCCAATGCCTCAGTGCCCAGCACAGCCCTTGGAAAAGGGATGGGGACACACCTTGACTGAATTCACAGGTTCCACTTGACCAAATACTGGGATTTTTCCTGGCTGCTGGGCTCCTTGCAGAGCTCTTGGGAACATATCCTAGAAAGCCATCCAGGTGGATGCCAGGCAGTACATCAGGAATGCAGCTGTTGGGCTTCCACAACACCTGCCTTTGACCAACCTGGCTTGATTTACATATATGACAGGGAAAGGGAAAGGGAAAGGGGAAAGGAAAGGGAAAGGGAAAGGGAAAGGGAAAGGGAAAGGGAAAGGGAAAAGGAAAGGGAGGAAACTTAGGGCTGGAACTGGGCAGTAGCAGGGGTAGGGGAACACACTGACTGGAAATGTTTCATTAAGTCAAAAAATAGAAAAAGCATCACCCCAAAAAGTCCCAACAACTGTACAGGAGAAGAGCAGAGAATCAAGGNAGCTCACATCCTTCCAGCACTTCTCAGACAGCATTTCACTGGAAGTGTAAACTTTGGATTGTTACTCTTCTGGGAATGTGCCTGTTTAAATAAAGAAGAGAAAAATGTTCTCTCACTGAGCCCCTAGACCTTCATGCCAATGCTTGCAGCACAGCCTTAAGTGACCAAACCCAAAAATAGGCCTTGCTTCCTGGCTGGTCAACAAAGCATCAAATACTTTCTTGATCCTTTCCCTGCTATTTAAGCCTGGAATGTTCATTCACACACCAGGCCGAAGAATTTGCTTTTTAAGAGATTTCTCAGGAAGCCAGGTGGGAGGGTCAAAGCCCCAAGGTGCTCACACATGGGTGAGCAGGACTTTGGAGCCACAGGTGCATCCATGAACAGGAGCAGGTTTCTCCCAGTTTGCTCTCACTGCCTCAAGTTGCCACAAATTAGCACATGAGCCTGGTCTAGGCCTTGCCTGGGGCAAGGACCAGCAAAACAAATGAAGACAAACTAAAGTATCCATGTCTGGTATTCCTCGACTGCAGGGATTAACACTTCCCTGGCATCCAGACTTCAGTACACACTGTGCAGCTGCATTCCAGCAGAGTTAGAAGCAGTGCTTGTTTTAACAATAAAAAAAATCACTGGAGCTTTCTTTCCTGAAACAGAGAAAAACATTTAAAATGGGATGGGAATGTAAGTGAAGATAAATGGTTGCAGGAAAGCTCCTTCCATCAGCAGGGTTCTGAGGTACTATGAATACATTGGTGCTGTCACTCATGGCAGTGACACTTTTTAAATCTACCAGAATAGCTCTATTCACAGGTGTTACCAGAGCAATGCCCACTTGCACTTGAATATTTAGTAAGCAAGCATTAAGACTTCATGTTTTTATACTTAGCTCCCTATTTTTAATGGGACTGCATACCCAGAACTTAATGAAAATATCTAANGAAAGGGAAAGGGAAAGGGAAAGGGAAAGGGAAAGGGAAAAGGAAAGGGAGGAAACTTAGGGCTGGAACTGGGCAGTAGCAGGGGTAGGGGAACACACTGACTGGAAATGTTTCATTAAGTCAAAAAATAGAAAAAGCATCACCCCAAAAAGTCCCAACAACTGTACAGGAGAAGAGCAGAGAATCAGGGGATAGCATGGCACTATTTTTGCAGCCTGTGGCAGCCTATTTCTGTATTTAAAATGGGGAAGGGCTTTCCCTGCTTGGTTTTGCTTTGTTTCGGTTTTCTTTGTAATTGCTTCATTTCCTGCCACCTTAATCATGATTAAAACCAATATATGGTAGAACTCTAAAAAAAGTTAAACCCACCTCATTTTTTCCAGTTTAGGCTGCAGTTAGTTTAAAAAATCTTCAAGTTTCTGTAGTAGAAGTTCCTCTTCTGTTTGCATTTAGCTCTGCTCTACTTTACTTTTCAGACCTCTACTTTCTATCACATACCTTTCTTTTTCCAGCACTTCTCAGACAGCATTTCACTGGAAGTGTAAACTTTGGATTGTTACTCTTCTGGGAATGTGCCTGTTTAAATAAAGAAGAGAAAAATGTTCTCTCACTGAGCCCCTAGACCTTCATGCCAATGCTTGCAGCACAGCCTTAAGTGACCAAACCCAAAAATAGGCCTTGCTTCCTGGCTGGTCAACAAAGCATCAAATACTTTCTTGATCCTTTCCCTGCTATTTAAGCCTGGAATGTTCATTCACACACCAGGCCGAAGAATTTGCTTTTTAAGAGATTTCTCAGGAAGCCAGGTGGGAGGGTCAAAGCCCCAAGGTGCTCACACATGGGTGAGCAGGACTTTGGAGCCACAGGTGCATCCATGAACAGGAGCAGGTTTCTCCCAGTTTGCTCTCACTGCCTCAAGTTGCCACAAATTAGCACATGAGCCTGGTCTAGGCCTTGCCTGGGGCAAGGACCAGCAAAACAAATGAAGACAAACTAAAGTATCCATGTCTGGTATTCCTCGACTGCAGGGATTAACACTTCCCTGGCATCCAGACTTCAGTACACACTGTGCAGCTGCATTCCAGCAGAGTTAGAAGCAGTGCTTGTTTTAACAATAAAAAAAATCACTGGAGCTTTCTTTCCTGAAACAGAGAAAAACATTTAAAATGGGATGGGAATGTAAGTGAAGATAAATGGTTGCAGGAAAGCTCCTTCCATCAGCAGGGTTCTGAGGTACTATGAATACATTGGTGCTGTCACTCATGGCAGTGACACTTTTTAAATCTACCAGAATAGCTCTATTCACAGGTGTTACCAGAGCAATGCCCACTTGCACTTGAATATTTAGTAAGCAAGCATTAAGACTTCATGTTTTTATACTTAGCTCCCTATTTTTAATGGGACTGCATACCCAGAACTTAATGAAAATATCTAAATATAATGTCAGTGTGATTTAAAAATATGCACTGCATCTTTTAAGTTGACATTTCAATTAAAAATAAATAAGATCCATTTATATGGTGATACTGTGATAAGATTGCATCAGTCAAGTTTCATTCCTACTCAAAGTGACAGATTTCTCAAAGTCAGAGCCAGGAAATTCAGTCCTCCAGCAACTCCAACCAGGAAAATATAACTGAGGGTGAATTGAAGTACTTCACAAAAATTAGGGTATCATGTTTCAAGGATAAATGTATTTCACAGAATCCTATAATCATTAAGGTGGGAAAAGACCTCCAAGGCTCTCCTTTTGTTATTAATGAATTTATTAAGACACTTTTTTTATTATTGTTCACAGGAAAGGCCAGATTGAGTTGCAGCTGAGCTTTCACCTTTCTAATTTTCTCTCTACATGACCTAATGACATCCTTGTACTTTTCCTGAGTTGTCTGCCTCTTCTTCTAAAGGTCAGAAATTATTTTCCTTCCCTGAGTTCACCAAAAGCTCCCTATCCAGCCAGGCCAGTCTTCTTCCTCATCTTCACACTGTTACTCTCCTGTGGCTAGTCCATTAAAACTAATAACTGCACTCAACTTTTGTACTTGCCATTGAGCCCCAGTCACATCAGTGTTGTCAATAGTTTTTCCTGTCACCCAGTCAATAGCTTGTCAAGATCCAGGCTCTTATTTGGTGGTAGAGACTACTAGAATCCTCCACATTTAGAGAGCCAAAAGAAAACGCATGGGGTATGGTTTTGCACTGTTCAGAAAACCTGTTTCCCATCGAACTTTTTCAGTTTCTTGGGCTAGTCTAAGAGAGGAACTGAGACAACTCAATAGTAGCAAGCATTTATAAATAAAAAGATCACCCAAAACTGTCACTGGCAGCCAAGAGGCCAGGACTCTGAAATGTCTAGTGGGAATGTCTCCTAACCCGCCAGAAGCTCGCATGGTTCAAAGCTTGCTCTTGGTACTGCCAAATGACCAGGGACTTCCTCCTCCCATGTCATCTGCCAGTTCATGACAGGCCAAAAATTCAGAAGAAATCCCTTAGCTCTGCAGCTCTTTCTAGAAACCTCAAAAAGCCAGGCTATTTACCTCTGACTCCTCTGAGATCTGCTGTCTGTGTGTATGTTGACATTGAATTCACTGTGCAAACACTGAAAGCCAGAGAACTTCACCCCAGCAGAAGTGCTCAGACCTGCTCTCCTCTTGCTCTGCTCTTGCAGAGGGCAGGCTGCTTGTTGTAACCAGTTGCAGTGGCAGAACAAACTCAAATCAATTATCTTGCTTCCAATGTAAGACTGCCACATCCCTCACATCATCTCATCACAAGCTTTCTGAGGGGGACTTTCTGAAGACTCTTTTCCTGTAAACAAAAAAGGAAAAAGCACTTACCCAAGAACACAATTAATTGTCAGTCAAGCCAAGTGAAATCTGACATCTTACACCATCCTAAGGATGTATTCAGCTTGAATTCTGATGTATCCTTGTTTACCCTTTCCCTCCTGGCCTTTCTCAGGACAGCCAGCAAAGAAAGCCACCCTCAAGGAAAGATACCTTCCCACCTCTCCCAAAGATCTTTGGGAGGTCTCCCAGCAAGGTGAGAGAACACAGGGAAACCTCCCAGGCACAGACAGAGACTGCTGCTAAGGGCAGGGAAAGGTCTCACCCTCTTTGACCCCAGCAGGCAATCTGGGAGCCTGGGCAGAGCAAGAGGAGCCAGCAGCCTGTCCCACACCATCCATCTGCCCAGCCCTGTGGATCTTGGGGGGTTCTTGGCAATTAGCACAGGCTCTGCTGCTAATGGACAATCAAGCATGTGCCAAAGCCCACCCAGTTTCAGCTCATTACAGGGAGGATCTGACACGAGCAATAAAACTCTCCAGGAATGGAGAGGCAGGAATTGCAGCCTCTAATTAAAGACCTGTTGGAGGGTCCTGAAACCAGCCCTTTCTCCCTTTCTCACCAGCCACAAAAGTATGGCTGTGCCCTGACAGGGCCTGCAGCTTGTTTTGGATGTGAGAGGAGTCAGAAAACAGATTAATGCAGCTTAACTAGGAAATGGGTAATGCATCCTCCCTGTCTCGTAGGCTGGCCATGAAGACAATCAATTGGTTTTTTTCTTAATTTACAAGGTATGGGAGTTAACTTCAGTTCAAAATGTGGTTCTTTTTTCCTGATAATGATGAAACAGAACACTGTAATTCAAACCCACATCCCAAAAAGGTGAACAGCAGCCAGCCATACCAAGTGCTCAGGGCACCTGCTGCCAATGATCTGCCCTCTCCCTCGAACAAATAATGTCAGAAGATGAACACCTTCTTTAAGTAGTCCCCCTTTCTCACCCCCTGCCTGCACATCTTGGTTTCTCTGTGCTCATATCACCACACACATCTTCAACTATTCAGGATCTCTTTAATTCATAACATGAATTAACATAATTACACTAAATACCATAGTGCAGTAACTTTTTTAACACATCAAAAATAATATTTTCATTTTTTGCAGGAAAAAACTGTAGATAACTCATGCCAGCAGCCAGATTAAAACAAACCAGTCTTTCTGAACAGAAGGTGTTCTTTCTAGAGAGTTGGGGTCATTCATTATCTCCAGATTTAATGAACTGCAGATTCCTCAGCTTTTGGGCAATACAGTTTGACAGTTTGTAGAGGAAGATTGATTTTATTTATACACATCTATAAATAAAGGCTCCATACTGTGGCATCAGCCAGTCAGATGCATGATGTAACTTCAGCATCTCTTGAAGAGAAACAGCCTGGATTTTGAGCAGGGGACTATAGTGTGTATCATTTTCTAACTCCAGATGAAAAATGCATTTTCCCTCATCTAACAGTGGTGAAGAGGGCTGCACCTGTGAGGTAGCCCTGCCAGCATTGCCCTGTCAGGCTAGAAATGCCAAACAACTCACAAGACAGAGATGCAAAGATACAGATTGGAAAGAAATGAAAGAGAAGTGCTTTGCAAAAGTGGGACTTTGCCCTTAGTAATTAAAGGTAGCATGGATTTCACCCCAGCTCTAGCAGCCTTCCATCTACAGGGAGAAATATGGAAAAGGAGAACAATACACAACACAATATATTGTGTGAATTAGACAATACACCTTCATAAGAATCTAAAAGTATGAGCAGAGGGAAGCTTTGAGAAATGGATAGTTTTAGCAAGGCCATACCACATAAACAAAAGATATCCAGAAAAAAAAGGAAAAAAAAATGAAGGTGTTTGTGAGATGATCCAAGTGGATTTTATTCTGTTTGAGCTACAGAAAACAGGTTTCCTGACTAAGAGAATGCCTTGAACTACTTAACCACAAACAGGCCTCTTCAAAGAAGTTATGCCCTTAAAACTATTTACACAACAGTTGTGACTCCTAACTTTCCCAGCCCTGCTTCTTCTCCAGCAACAAAACATTTTATATCCTCAGTAGCTCCTGCCCATTGCAAAGCAGTGAAAAAACCCTTGCCAAAAGAGTCAGAAATGCAGAACCCCGAAGGAAATGAGACCTGAGACAACTGATTTAGGACTCTGCTCACCATTTTTTTAACCCTGGTTCTGGGTAGCCCAATAGGCTTCCAAAGGACCATGGAGCAGTTTGACACATTGAGGAGGGGGAAAAGAAAAGATGGTAACAAGTGGTTGTTCTTTTTACCTCAGCTGTAAATCTGTGCACAACACCCAGGGCACAGCATCAATTCCAAACAAGTGCAGGCAGATATACAACATGCTGCTTGCCCTGATCATGCCACAGAGCAGCACAAAAAAAAAATAAGGCTCTCTAGCAAGACATAAAAATACTCAAATCCATTGTAAGCAGGAGTTCAGTTTTAAGGAGGTCTGAACTCTCCTAACTCCAGAAAAACCGCACCGCTACCTAGACAGAGTAGGCCCACCCACAGTCTCAAACAGAATTCCTATAGCAGATGCAAATTTCAGTTGGGTATGTGAGCATTTTTAAGGAGCAGTGTGGTGCAAGAAGGCTAAAGACTGGGAAGAAACATATTTAAATCAGCTAAAACACAATCTTTGATAGGGGCAACATGATAGTTATATCCTGGTGAGTTTTAGGGAGAATTAAAGAGGCTCTGAGGAAGCACAACTGCCCCATGTGAACCATCCAGGAATTTGATGGTGGGCAATCTAATCACCAGCACCATGATTGCTTTAAGTCCAGCCAGTCCAGGTGGGCCACAAAATCTATGGGTTGTTCCATGCCATGCTTGGTGCTTCAATCCTGGATGTTGTGACAGGTTTGTACAGGGAAAGCTGAGGACTGACAGCAACTCCCCGAGCTCCTGGAAAGGATTCACACTGTGAAGAACCACAAAACCATTTGATGCCAGAAAATACAAACCACACGGACCTTGAAGCCTCCCTTTCTGCCACAAGAGCTCAGGCATGCTCCAGACCAGGAGCATGAACTGAGACACTCTAGAGAGATAATTTGTCTCTTTTTGTAAAGGATGTTTTACTGGGTCTCTCTGAGTTCCCTAGTAGGGAAGGCAGATGTAGTCAAGGCTGAAATTATTTAGCATTTGCCATGAATCATTTGGCTCAATCACAACAACAGTTTTTTGTCTCTCCCAGAAAGTGCACTGGTTTTCCTGTGTGGCACTGCTTGGCTACATCTGGCTGACTTCATCATCTGCAAGAATGAAAGCAGGATGCCCAATCAAGTACCAAACAAAACCACTAACATTTACAATTCAATCTCTGATCACCCAGTTTCAGTTGTGAAAATTCAACTGTAGTTCCAAAAAAGCAAACCAAAACACACACAGGGGAAAAATAAAAAGTCAACCAAACTTCAAAAACTCTGAATCCGCCAGAAGATAGTTTAAGAGATGAATTAGTAAAACAAGAGCAAAACAAAACACACCACAATTCAGCACAAACAGCAAACTAGATGAGGGCAGGGAACACTGACATTGCTTTTTCAAAGCAGTGACTATCATGGCTGGTACCTCTGAGAATGAAACAGAGCAAGCTCTCCAGGGCTTTGGCCTCCAGCAGGTCATGTTCACAAATCAGTGACCTTAGAGCCAGGCTGGCATTCCCAATGCCCACAACAATGGATCCAATTACTCCAACCAACAAGCATTAAAAGGCACATGCAGCACATAGAGCTCACATTGCTCTGGTAATTCCAATCCATGGATCCACAGACACAAAGAGGAGACAACAGCACCCTTTCCATGTCTGGATGCTGCTGTGCTCTGCTTAACTTTCCTTACACATTTTGGCTTCCATATTTCTTTGCCTGGTGTTTCCCTGTTTGGAGACTCTTCACCCAAACTCAAACCATAATGAGACTGAATAAATTGATTCAATACCTATCTGCTTTGTCATTCTTCCCACCATTATTCACTGCAATTCCTCAGACTTGGCTAAGGCAAAATACCATTTTCTTATTCTTTCAATTGCAGATGCACAGATCCAGGTGCAATTGCAGATGCACAGATCCAAGTGCTTGGTGAAAAAATAAACTTGTTTCCTACATAGTACTTTTGAATTTGCTGAATAACCTAGCAGGTCAAATAATTCATTTTGAGAAGAAACAAAATCCTTCAGTAAGTACACTGCTGAAGAAAAAGAGTTCAAAGGGGATCAACAGCATTTTATAAAAGGCAAATTGAAATAAAAATCTACAAGATCCAACAACAGCTACCAAATACCCATCCCCAAGGTCTTTTGAGGAACAGCTGGGACCAAATCTCAATGAAAACCCCTTCACATGTACCAGCACCCTCTACCCTGTCCCACTGGTTGGGGATGGGGTTTACCTGCCTCCCTGGGAGGCCTAAAGCCATCACCCAACCTGGCAGCCCTGTGGGCTCCCATCCTTGTACCCCAGCTCCTGCACTGCCAGGAATGACTGCCACTAAATCCTCTGTCACCTCTGCCCTCCTCAGGCAGACAGAGCTGTGCCCAGGGGCTCCCAAGGGGCAGAGGAGCTGTGCTGACCTGAAAGGTGAGCTGGGTATTGCAGTTTAATGTGGCTGCTAATCAGGAGGGTTTTCATGCCTACTTAGCAAATGTCCCTATTTACTTGAAATAAAACTGTTTTAGAAGAGCCAAAACAAAAATACCTGTCCAGAGTAAAGCAGAAAAACTAACTGTGAAAGTGATACTGCTGCAGAAGAATAGGATGTAGCCCATTTTGCAAGGTTGCTAAATTATGTATTACTAAGAGTGGCACACAGTCACCTATTAATACATCTAGAGCCCTTTGTTGCCCTATTATCAATAACAAACCTCCTGCACTATTTTGGGAAATGACCTTTCTCCACAGCCCGGTGTAGCACGAGCCAGGAACCTCCTGAGCTGTAATTCCAGCTCTACCATTGACTTGCTGCATGGTGAGGGAAAGCTGCTTTAACCTCCCAGGTGCTGTTTCTTTTTCTCTAAAGCTGCAGTGACACTGGCCTCCCTCTCAGCTCAGTGGAGTGCCTCACTAAGTTCAAATATTTGAGCAGAGCTTTGGGGATGCAAAATGCCAGATCAGTGTGACACATTGCTGCAGCTGCTTAAGGATATTAACAGTGCAGAAATTCAGCTGCAGCTGGAGAACATATTGTGCAGAGCTACAAGGTTCTCTTTTCACAGGTGAGAATTTATAGCCACCAGCTTTAGGCTACAAATCACCACCCAGTAACCTGTCAGTGTTTTCAAGCCAGAGTTTCTTTCTCAACTCACAAGAAAGAAAAACTCAGTGCTTGGTCCCACCTACATGGCAGCAGGATTCAAGGCAATGTTAACAACTCACATGATGGTAAAGGATACACCTAAAATAACAGCACACAGGGACCACAGGATGAGAATTACTGGGACGAGAGGAACACACAGCAGATACTCAGTTTATGCAGTCTGGGACATTTCAAACATAAAAAAAAAAAAAGCTGGATTATAGGAAGTTCCACAGATTGAAAAAATAGAGCAGAGAGTGGAGACTGTAACAACACCAGCTCTTTCTCTCTCACTCTAAATAAATAAAAGTAATTTTATTATTTAGTCATTTTAGACTAAATGAAGTCATTCTGAAAACATGAACTATTTCATATTTCATTTGCTTTGGCAGAATATTCCCAGGCTTAACCCCTCAAGCTGCAGGAACAGGTGGAAAGCACTACCAAAATAATGGAACATGCCTAAGCATGCAGCGAAACTATAGGAAGGCTACATTCCCAACTTAGAAAAAAAAAACCAGTCACATAACTCTTTTCCAAGGGGCAGAGATCAATTCGTTTTCCACACCTCACTTCTCTCCTGTGTTGTTACAAAAGATACCATCAGTATTTTAGAGTTGTCTAATAACTCTCTTTAATAATTTAGCCAACAGTTTCCAAATAAAATTTACTTTGTGGCTTGAAACCCATCCTGCTAGAGGAAATTCCATTTCAATTTCATTGTAATTGACATCACAACTCAAATTCCTAAATCTGCATCCCTAGTTCTTCAGAAATGAAGAGATTTTCACAGTCTGGAAGATTTAACCTGAAAGCCACACCACCACACCCATATTTACATTAGGAAGTTCCCAGGGTGAGCACTACTCTTCCATCAGGATGATCCTCAAATGCCCTTTAAAAACTCCTTAACTATTATTTAAAAGCCCTTTGTTTTACAGACAGAGAGCAATACATTTGGCATGGAAGTTTAAGCACGACATGATTCAAGTTTATAAGGATTAAATTACAGCTGCTATTGAAATCCATGTTTGAATTTAATATTTAATACGTCTCTACTGACAGATTTCATTTACTCATCCTAATTAACAGTGCCCAGAGACTGCTGTTTCACCTTCCTCAGACTGAGCCGTGGCCAAATGTCAGCCCTGAGGTGGGGCACCGGCATCCCTAAGGCAGCAGCGGTGCCGAGCGCTGCCGTACAGCACCATCTAAGGGCTCTCCATAAGTACTGCTGAGGGGATGTATGGAATGACACCTATGGATCGGCTCCTGGATGCTCCCAGCCAGCTGCCAGGCTCCCAGCACGCACCAGTGGCACCACAGCACCACTCTCTGAGCAACTGTTTCCTCTCTGAGTCGCTGCCTCTGATTCATCAGGAATCATCTGGAAAAGGAAGTTACCAAGAAGCTGCCCAAGGAATAATTTTCAGAATAACAAGATTTACCTCTTCATCAGCAGCAATTTGCTTCTGTCTGTGGCAATCTCTTGGCATGCAGACAAGGTGGTTTGTTACAAACACTCTAGATTAAGCACAGGAGGAGAAAATAATATGGCTTCAAGATTTAGAAACTGAAAAACAAGAGTAGCTTTAATTCTATCCAGCTTGTGCAGCATTTTAATCTCTATTTCAGCTAATTTCTATTTCCAGGCAAATTTTTTTCTTCATAACTTATACAAGTCTTGCTCATAAAAATATCTTCGTCTGGAGTGGTTTTGTGATGCAATCTACATAAGGAAATACCACACTAACCTGAAGATCCACTTAGTCCAGCCTTAATCTCAAGGAACACCCAACAAAGAAAAAAAACCTGATGAAAGTAAAAGTATTCAAACTGTCCCACAGAAATGCTTTTGCATGTTAGGTGTTTACTAAGGTTCAATGTTCAAAAATGTTCAGTGAGAGCTATTCAGACTGGACTAGTTTATAAGATCTGTGCCTGTCTCCACAGCTATGTTTTCTGAGATGAAAGAATTGGCAATGGGCCAAACAAGATTATTTTAATTATCCCAGTTTCCCTCTGAAATTTCCTGTCTCGTTGCATATGAAGTTTACCACCCCAAAAAAGGAAAACTGACCTGCCTAGAAGGACAGACCTCAGGCAGCCTTTATTCTAGGACCTTATTCCATCACGTGTAAGCACATGCTCCACTGCTGACCCCCCCTGACCTCAGGGTGTGGAGAAGCAGCAGCATTTCTAACATGGAAGGAATTGTGAGTGGTGAAAATGAGTGTCTGGAGCAGTGTCTCCAGCTAAACTGAAAGCCACATGCAATGTGCAAGACACAAAACTGGGACTTTCAACACATCATTGTTCAAAATAACTCTTTAATGTCAGTGCAGAAATAAAGCATTCAGTGGCTTTTAGTTGTACTAGTGCTGTACAGTAGCCATGCTCTGCTCCATTGCAGCAGGTGTGGAAATGACAGTACTAAAGAGGCCCACATTAAAGACTCCTTCATTTCTGAGAATGTCACATTCTAATGGATAATGAAAAGGAAAAGTCAAGGACAACAATATTTGAAGGCTGAAACATTAATTTTCAAATCTAATCAGTTTCTATTGCCACTGCACACAGAAAGAACCAGTCAGGTTGTAAGTGCTGCATCGTGCCACCCATAAACAACAAAAAAGGGATTTTTTACTTTCCCTGAAACTGTTTCTAAAAGCTTATTGCCCTTAACCAGAGTTCCCCACTTCTCCTGTAATCAGAAGTTAAGAACATTACTTCACCCTTGTTAAGAACATTACTTCACCCAGGACTTGTTTTGAGTCCTGCAGATATCAGATATTAGCAGCTGTTGTTCAGTGAAGACAGACAAATCATATTCACAGCTCAAAATAAAGAAATCCTGTTTGGGTGAACACAATTTGCTCTGTTCATCCAGCAAGGGCATGAAAAGTCACTCCTCTCAGCCTCAGATAGCAGTCAGGATTTCCAAGTAGACAACTTTGTTAAGAATCATGCAATATTAAAAAAAAGAACAATATTTGGAACATAATTCCCATTTGCTGATTATTTTACTAGATTGAGCTCTGCCAGATACCATGCACTTGCCATGCTTTTGACATGGCATGTAGGGCAGAAGCCAGTTTCTTATGTAGCTGCCTGTTCTGGAATGAACACCTGATCTATCTGATCTCAGTTTTGCAGTTACAGCAATATTAGCCCTCTCCACAAATTTTACAAGATTGGGATAGCTGAACAGCTGAGTTTCTCTTTAAACTTCAGAAGAGGAGGGACACCAGAGCATAACAGGCTTGTGCAACTCATGCTGACCTTTTAACACATCGACCTGTAGTGCTCTGAAAAGCCACCAATGAATAGAGGGGAGAAGCCAGTGCTGGGGGTGACAGGGTGGAAAGGAGAAAGCCACCACACTGACAAGGTACAGTGACCTAGTGTCCATGAGCATAAAGATGGCTCAGGATAACATTTCTGGCAGAAAAAGTATACAAATACTCAGCTATCTCTTACTCAGATCTAGGTGTAAAAGACAAGCATCTGAGCAATAGCAAAAGCTCCTGGTCTAAGCTACTGATGTGGTAAGGCACATTAAATGTTGCAGCTTCTGGTGTCACTAAAGAGCCTTTGTCCAGTCAGACTAACAATTTACAGCTTAGACTTAAGGTAAAACAAGCAACTTACTCCTTGCTCTTATTTTACAGGCTTTGCCAGATGTGAATAGATAAAGGCACACATTCAGTGCAGACCTTCAATCATTTTCAACCACATTCAATACCACTTCTGGTTCAGTTTGTGAAATCTTTTCTAAAAAATGTAAACCAAGAAATTCTTAGCACCCTATTTTCCCTTTCCTCTATGGATTATATTGCCTACTTTGAAATACTAGGAAAGCTTCTCTAAATAAGAATAGACCTTACTGTGATGGCTGAAGTCCTTCTCCTTCCATGAGAGGAGGGCCTGACATCACAGTCTGGGAACCAGCTTAGCTCCTTTTCCTGAAAAGAGGCAGGATACATCTTAGTACAGTTAACTTGTCCCTGTATTTCCCATCCCCCAAATCTTCCTAGGACGGTGCCTGCTTTCTTCTAAGATGTGATGAGAGAGAGAAAGAGGAGTAAAGGGCAAAGGTAACCAAGAGGTCAAGAAGAGATGCTTTCCCTCAGCCACTGCTAACAAGGCACAGCACAGGAGTTTCACACAGCTTCAGAAACCCTTGTTCCCCGCTGGCGAGCTCCGGCCAAGCCCGGGTTCACCGAGGTCACAGCAAAAGAAAAGGTTGTACTTCTGTTGATCAACGCTGCTAAGCAACAAGTCATAAAAACCAACATCACCCTTGTCTTCTGCTGGTTGCAATTAGAGAACTACAAACAGGATCACAGATTCAGGGCCAGGAGAAAACCTTTAGCAGTGTGAGTGTGCACTGCTCCCAGCCACACAGCCCGTGCAGCAACTTCTCATTAGACACACACCAGCATCCCCAGCCATTGCAGCCTGCACAGGGCAGGTCAGCCCTGGCCTCTGAAGCTGTAATAGCCTTTGGCTCCTCACAGGTTGTAATCTTTGGGTTGTAGTGGGCACTTCCAGTTGAAGAAACAAAGCAGAACTGTTGTCAGCCCCTGATTAACTTCATGAATATTTGAGTCATGTTAAAAGGTGCATAACTAAAGCTTTTTTAGGCTCCTCTAATGGTGGAAGAGATGTAAGAGGAAATGTGACACATAGTGACACAGAGCAGGAACTCACTTTGCCACAGTATTTTAAGGAAGAACACAGCAATCTTATCATGTATTCTGGAACGTGAAGCTTTTAAGTTGCTACAAGTAAACAATCTTTTACTCAAACTACAAGAACTTATAACTATTCCCCACTTGGAGCACAATTACAAACAAACCCACCTAGTGCCAAAGGACAAGCATCACATGGTCCCATACAACACACAAATCCAAAACACAGGAACGGGAGTTGAATTTATAATTTTTGTAAGCCTCACACAGCAAACATTCTCTGTCACATCAGTTTCTGTGGCTTCACAGTGAATTATCCAAGATATTTCTTATGCTTCCATGGGAGGAAAAATGGAGAAAAATATGCATTTTCTCTTTCATAATGTACCTTCTCCATACACTGTCATGAATGTCAGCCCCTCTTCTCCTTCCTTGTTCATCAGCTGAACCATACCTTAGTATGACAGGAGGGAATAGAGTATGTCTGTCATCCTTCCATTCTAAGCATGGAGTTTTTAATTTTGAAATTAAAAATTAAATTCAGTTAATTTTTAACTGAGTTTAAAATTTTGAAATTTTTATTCTCAGTTTACAAATGTTCCATTATGAGGGGGGTAGCTACTTTTAAATAAACTGTAAGAATATGACTGTGGAGTAGCTGAACTGGTTTTTGGAAGAGGAATCCTGTTGCTAGTCAGTCTGTGCACTGATGACTGTCCCACTCTTCAGGGGAACACACTAATGTTTCCTTAAATACATTCTTTACCAACTTTTGTTCAGTCTTTCATCAAATTATAAATGTTTTAGAACAGTCCAGCAGGAATAGTTACAGTAGCACTAAACTCTGTAAAAAAGTTTTTCTCATTTTAACTCATGGACTATGTTACTTATTGACTGTGCATCCAAGGGGGAGCAACAGAGCACTCTGAGAAAGGAAAATAAAAGGGAAATAAGGATGTTTGCACCAGTACAGAGCAAGTCAGTAATTGACTCTTGCCACATTACCAAAGAAAACTTTAGGAAGGGAACTGCATACAGTTTAAAAAAAAAAGTTTCTTTGTATTCTTTAGCTTTACTCAACTCCCATGCCCCAAAATCTCACACAGCCAACACATTGCAGATTTCACAAATAAGCAATATATATGAGGAGAACACAAAGGCTGAAGCAGCATGCACAACAGGAAGTAATGCATTTACAGAAGGCGAGGGCAGATTAGATATCAAAGGAAAGTTTTTTATTACTTAAAGCAGGACATTACAACAGAACAGTAGTCAAGAAGGGGTCACTGGGTCCTGTCACTGAAAACAGAGAGATTAGATATGAAAGGAATAAGTCACACTAAGAGCATGAACTTGCTAAGAGCATTTTTTCAACCTTAAGTAACGTGGCTGTAAATATACGTGGGGCTCAGAGTAAAGACTATTGAACTGTAACCCTTACACTCTCTGACCCGTTTCAGAGTCCTGGGTAAATCACTTGATCTCACCACACTTGTTTTTGCCAGCTGTGAAACACCAGCAACATCTATTACACAGGGACCTGGGGAAAAGTTTCACACTTGCAGACAAATGCAAGACTTGGTAGAAAATGACTTTGTGTATATACAGTTTATTCCTTACCTCTCTAACTCATTTGTCTACTCATTTGTCTCTCAGTTGTCTCAGTTTGTCATACCTGCAGCTACAAACTCCCTCTTGCTATTGGCTTCTCATGAAGTTATATTATTTTCCCATACTATTCTGCAATAGCTGTGGGTTTAAGTGTTAACATGAGAGCAGCTTGACAACTCCAGAAACTAAGAATATGTCAACATCCTACTCAACAGATTTGTTTACTATCTTTTTTCAGAAGGCTGTTTACTTGAATAACAATATTTTAATGCATTTTAGCCAAGTTAATCCCACAGAGCTAAAAATTATGAGCTGGAAACATTCTTCCCTATCTTGGGACACAGTGGATTGTTTATGGAGTTGTAGCTGACCAGCTGAAGCTCTGCAGTCCTTCTGAAGACAATTCATCTGCCCAGCCCACAAGAACATGAACAAAACTGCACAACAAACTGAGCAGCAGCTGACTCCAAAACACATCACAGCAAAATTTTACAGGCTGTAAAACAAATTATTTCATTACCACATGGAAGGCTCAGTTCATAGTTTGCACAGGACAGCTTTTCAGTTTGGTAGGGGAATCACTGAAAAACAAAACAGGGACCCTCATTTACTCTTTCATTTCCAAAGACTCCTTTCAATATATGGATATTTCTCCATCTCCTGAAGCATGAGGCATAATTGAACACATAAAGAAGGCAAATCAGATTTTCATTTAATGCTCTGCTTTAAAAGGAAAATGCAGTTTGAAGAACCTGCTTAAGCCATTGTACTTTGCTAAGAGTTCATTTGTAAATTAACAATATTATAAAAGAAGCAACAAAATGAGAAAATAATGATAGCCCACGGCTTGAGTGGATCAGTTGATCTGCATCCAGAAAATAAATACTGAAGAAGCTGTAAAACATATTCTCCTTGAGCAGGTGTCATTTAAACAAAGCTGCAGGTTCTGTTTTACTTGCTTGGCAGCTCATGTATGACAGACAAGGAAAACAGCAGTCCTGACAGAAGAAACAATGACCATAATAATGGCTTGACCTAACAGATAAACACAAATGAGGTCACCTCAAAAACTGCCACCTGAAACAAAGGAACTATCAAACAATTGAGAACTCACTGGTTAAAATGCTGCTGCTCTCATTAATTCATTCCCCACCTGACTGTGATTTCTTCTACCAGGTATCATAAAATACAGTCACTATTTAAAGCTGAAAGGACTCAAAGGACACAAGAAGTTGCTTTTGGTTCGGGGCACCCTCTGTCATATTCAACAGAGGTTGTTTGAATAAAAAAGAAACTGTAAGCACTGCATTTCTCTCACAATTCAGCATGGTCATAACAAAAGTCACTGTGCTCCTGCCACTCCATACATTCCTTCAGCTGCCTCTTTGTAACTGATTGCAACAATCCCAAAGTAGTGATTAAGAAACAGGAGGAAGTGGTCAGGAGTTCTGACAATTTAGGTGATGGAAGCCACTACCACCAGATCCCCCTGTGCAAATTTTCTTACCAAAGAAATGCCTCAGCTGTATAGCCCCCAAAACACCACAATGCCCTTCCTTAGTGTTGCACTGCAAACAGTGCCTAGCAGGCAAAAATTGGGATCACGAGGTAACAACTGAGACAAGGGGAATGAAGAGAAAAATACATTTTGAAGGGGAAAAAGCCCTGAACAAAAACAAACACCATGAAGGTAAAAAGAGGATTAAAGTAACCCAATTCACTGCTCTACTGGAATTGGGTTGCCAGAAGCCAAACAGGTGAAATTGAGCTGAAGTCACCATACCTTTTACATAATGTCTAGAAAATCAAAACTCTGAAAATTATTACTTCCAATATATTTCTTTAAAAATTAATTTACCTAAGTACCAACAGGCTCACAAATTCTCCTATTTTAATGGTTTTACTGTCAGATCTCCAAAAATCAGCACTTTTCCACTTTATTCTTCACATTTAGTGGATACCAGATGAGCTCTGCCTTCTAGATCATAGATCAGGAAAATGTTTCCTCCTGATTTTTCTCAAGGGAAAATAGAAAATAAAAGTGCTTTTGGTTGGAAGCAGTCCTGTCTTCTGCAAGAGATAAAGAAAAAAATACTAAACACGACTGGCCATTTTGTTTGAATCCAGAAAATGTAAGTCAGATCAGAAAACCATAAAACATTATTTTTAGAGACAAATTATTCTAGTATAAAGACATTTGCTATTAAAACATCATGGGTAACATTTGTCTAATCCGATGTCTGCACAACAAAAAAAGTCTAATTACATTTTGCTTTTTAATAAAACATCTATTTTGAAACTGGGATGGTTAAAATTCCCTTCTCCTACTGTACAGTGGGTAATAACTAACCATAGCTTCCAAAGAGGGACCAAACAACACTATGTTCTATTTATATGCACACAATTTATTTAAAACTAAGGCTGTGGTCTGGTGCTGTCAGGCAGTGCAATGTTCTTGCTGTCACTCAAGGTGAGGAAAGAAAATGCAATCCATTCTGGCAACAGCTGCTGCTATATTAGAATGGAAAGCTGCAGTGTCAACTGCTCTGAGATGACCCCACAACCAGCATCCAACCCTGCACCACCACAAACCTCGCTCTCCTGCCCTCCCCAAACCCAATCATTCTACACAGGCATCCAGTTTTTATCAACAGATCTAAGGCATGTAGAAATAGAAGATTTGGAAGTTTATTTTTTCTCCAATAGTGTGTAGTAGTCTCTTAGTGAGTGTTTAGATTTGTCATGATCGCTGCACATACGGAATCCAACAGAATTCTTCTGCAGAGTACTGGACAGGTTTTCTATTCATTTCAGCTGCAGCAAAACATCAGAATCCACACATAGAAAAAGTGCATTTAATGTTCACATGTTTTACATAAAGCACCCATCAAAAGCAGAGTACAAACAATGCTTAGAGACCATCTTTGAATGCCTTCAGCAGCAGGTCAGCCGCCAGCCCAGGAGACAAGAGCCCAGTAAGAACCTTCTCCTCCAGAAGCGGGATCTTATCCTTGACAGCCAGGTGGGTGCGGAAGTGCTGCAGCATGTTCTCCTGGATGAGGTTCCACATCCACACCTTCTGCTGCCGGCGCCGCTTGGCCAGCAGCTCGCCGCTGCCGAGCATCAGCTCGCGGAACTCGGCCATCTTGTCCCACATCTCCGAGACGCCCTCGCCGGTCTTGGCGGAGATGCGCATCACCTGGGGGGTTCAGGGAATGGCCACAGCCAGCTTACCTGCTGGCCTCCAGGCTGCCAGGACTGGCTCAGGCAGATTGCATGGAAATCAGGAAATGTGTGAGGGAAGCTTCCTTCAAAACCTGCTTCATGAAGCTCTAAGCATTTCTGTGCCTTTCCCTCCAACCCCCCAAAAATTTGGGATTCTACTAACTAGAAGTCGAGCCTGAGATCCATGCTATTTGGGATATTTGTCCAGCTGCTTGTTACGAGAATCATTTTTAGTAAGGCCTTCAGCTAAGAGGCACATTATTGCTCCTTTACTTAAATGTAGATTAAAGTGCATATTCTGGTAGCTATTCTTTCGCACTTAAAATATGCCAGAAACAATGTATTTTAATTTTTTTTTGCCTTTGCTTTCCACACCAGGAATTAATTTTCAGAAATCCAGCACAATCTTTCAAATTGAACAGCCTGGTTGTTGTTTTTTTTTTTTTTAAAAGCTTCTCTTCTTTTTTACACTTAGAAAAGAAAAGCTAATCCTCAGGCAGCCCAGCTGATTTAAACTCAGCTTAATGGGTCAATTCCAACACCAGGGTAGAACAAACCTCCTTTACAGATAGTTTATTTATAAAGGCAGTGAGAGTGTGTGTGCTTATTCCATACACACACATTAAAAACTAGTACTGAATCTTCTTAAAAATCCCCCAAAAAACTTTTAGTAGATAAAATATAGCATTAAAACTGAAGACCTACAGGATAAGAATTCCCATTATCTAGCCATTTTTATTATGTGAGAAGCTTAAAAAAAATTAAAGTCATAAAGGAAACACACAAAGTACTGAAAGAGCAAAGATAATCACAGGCTTCAGAGTTATAACAGAGGGAGAAGTAGATTAAGGGACATTTTTAGATATGCACAGTTTACAAAAAGCAAGTGAAGTTTGCACCATTCCTGATGTCAGTAATAGCTCTGCTAGTGCAGAGGTTGTAGCTCAGGGTAGAAATCCTGGGGAGGAGGACTGGCTTTGCAGTGATTTATGCGGCACACCCTGAGATCAGAGGTGAGGCACAGACAGCAGCAATCACTTCTCCAGCACACTGAGATTGAACAACCAACTGCAATTTTTAAAAGAAGCGCAGGGACACTATGACAGCTAGGTGAGAAGATACCAACCTTAACTCATTCAGCATGTTTTCTGGGGGGAAAAATACAAAAAGACTCCCAAACACATCACCAAAACCCAAAGAAAACCAAACCAGACCCAAAGAGCCCCACAAAACACAGGGAAGTCCACAAACCTTTGGCCTCCAAACCTTGGAACGCTTGCGGAGCAGCTTCATGGCACTGACGTACTCAGCCTGGATCCTCCGGGCAGGCACAACCAAATCACCATCAGCCTTGTTGATAGCAACCAGGTCTGCCATCTCAATAATGCCCCGTTTGATGCCCTAAATGCAGCAGGGACAGCAATCAGGAGTAGCCAGAGGGGCTGTGACACACTGATTCACCACAAAAAGCAGGTCAAAATGCTTTGGTAGTTTCTAGTTTTCTCACCAAAAATATATATATAACTAGTAAACATGTCAAAGTTAAGCTACGGAGTATCAAAAGTTTACATCCTAATACTTTTAAAATCAAAAAGGGAGCTTAACTGTGCAGTAAGTGGATGACACTGAAAATACTTAATAATAACAGTATAACGGACAAAACATACTGATATGGACTTTCTGCACAGCTACTACATGCTGAATTTAAGTTTCTCTTTCTAGTCCCAGGTAGTAACCAATAAGAGAAACTGAAAAATACCTGTAATTCATCTCCACCCGCAGGTGGTAGCAGTAATATAAACATATCAACCATATCAGCCACAGCAAATTCTGACTGGCCCACACCTAAAAAATTAAATTCAGAATTTACCATTTACTACAAACTTTCAGTCCCATTAAAGACAGTAATTGTGACAGATCCCAGCACTGCCCCACGAACAAATCCCACTAACAAAACAAAGACAACAGGAAACACAACAGTTTATAGTAAAAGACACATAGGACAAGAAAACAAGACAGAATAAGCATTTGTGTTCAACCAGTGACCATGTACGAACACATAGGCAAAATCAAGGCAGAGATATGCAATTATTAGCACAGCCTATTTTCATGTCACAACAGGACAATGAAAGCAAACCCTAAGCACATACCCACTGTTTCCACGAGAACAACATCGTAGCCTCCTCCTTCACAGAGCAGAATGGCTTCATTTGTGGTCCTTGTGACACCTCCCAGTGTCCCACTGGTTGGAGATGGTCTGATGTATGCATTCATGTCTCTTGACAACTCAGTCATCCGTGTTTTATCACCCAGCAGGGAACCTTAATGTTAAATTATTTCAGTGCAATACAGCCAAACTGCCCCTTCTCCCCCCTCCCCACCAATAAATGAGTGAGGACAGACAGATCTCTCATACAAAGTCAGTCAAATAAGAATATCCTAGTTACAGCTTCTCAAGACTTAGCTGAGGACTAGGAAGCTACTGTCTGGTTCTTCTACTTCCCAGAAGCTGGAAAGGCCTGACAGGCAGACCTTACTGCTACCAAACACAAAGAATTTGTGCTAGGTCAGAATGAATTCTGCAACTCCTGAATGGCTTTTTGAAGCCCATACACATCAGGCCACACAGCTGATTCTTGTCTGCTCCTGTCCAAAGGGACAAATCTCTGCATTGTGATTCTGACACACTTTGGTGCTGGATGTTTTGTTTTAGGAGAGCTGACATGTGTCCCTGCCTTCCTTCTACTCAAACAAACTGCAAATCACATTCAGTGAGATCTACACACTCAATGCACACTCCAAAAGATGAGAGATGATCAATTCTTCCAAGTGCTGCAGTCTTGCTGTCACATTTTGCTGCTTTACTCATGCATCCTGAAGGCATGCTTCAAAGAACACAGTCCATCTTAGCTCCATCTCATTCCAATGCTCTAGTTAATTCTTTATAAATTGTTACACACCTCTAACAGCACAGAAGCTGGAAAAATTAATGATGCTGCCTGGCATCTGCCCCTTATGGAAAGATCAAAATCAAGATTGCATTATTTGCATCAGAGATACCAAGAATCAGGCATGCTCAGCTTGTAATTTCCCTACATTTTTTTATTGGAGAATTACAGATCACAGTCTGTCATCAGCAATCCTGCACAACTTCAAAAAAATTCAAATTTAGAAAAATAAATTGTAAGGTGACATTTGAATACTGGAAAAGAGGAAATCTGAAATAATTACAACATTGATACATATTGTCCAATTTGGTATCACATAAGAAGAAAATATGAAAACTTGATTTCTTTTACATTTTACTGTTACAGGCACCATTTTTTTTTCCATTTGGCCCAAAGAGATACTTCAGTAGTTGACAAGGTATTAGAAACTTGACTCAAATTTAATTCACACTCACCACCACTTGTACTAGAGGAAGGGTCTACAGCCAACACAGCCACTTTGTGGTTTCTTTCCGTAAGCATCTTCCCAAAGCATTCTATGAAGGTCGACTTTCCAGCACCAGGAGGACCAGACAACCCTAAATAATCACATTAGGAAGAAAAAAACATTTTGTTAGTCAAATAAATAATACATCTCATGAATACCATCAACCTCTAGTTGATAACAATTCATACTCTAACACTGCATCACAACAAAAGCAAATAAAAGCTATGCCAAAACAAAATAGGAGCTTGGCAATGCAGCAGCACCTCACCATCCCTCATCCTATTAACATCAATATAATATTGGGCTTATCCACATCTATTTCTTCCCCTCCAAATAAAATTACTTATATTGTATGACTTATCCTTCAGAACTTGCAAAATGTTATATATTAGAACTGGATTTTTCAGTTTTACTACAAAAGAAACACTCCAAAAGGAAAAGCAAGCCTGTACCTTGAAGAGCTGTTCTTTCCAAAAAATGAGGCCATTTATTTGCATGTCAAAGCTCACAAACTAAGATTAGCACCAAACTTTTCTCACTCCCATGCCCCAGTTCTTGTTCTTACTACCTTTGTACAGACAGGAGAGATGACAGCTGGGCATGACACATGTTAGCAGTCCTTCTCTTTGTAAGGGAAAAATATTTTACAGCTTCCAGGAGAAACAGGTTCAAGTCTCCTTCAGCTGAAAATCAGACTGCTTAACAGAGGGCCATAAACCAGGAAGTGCATGTTTTTCCTTCTGTAGACTAAAAAAGGGATTCAAGAAGTGTCCAAAAAACACCTTTAGGAAAAGACCAGGTGTGCTTGAACACATCTTTCCCTAAGTGTAGATAACATCTGCATCAATCTGCAAACTAGCTAATGTTTCACCTTATAATGGTTACACAGTCGACCCGGAATAACACACTCCCAAGAAGCCATGATAATTTCTAAAGCATTTTCAAAAGCATTTTTCACCTCAGGCCATAATTCCACTGGACAGAAGTAATCTAGATTGTTTATAAACCACAAAAAAATAACAACTCAAGACTACAAACCACAGTGATAATAAAAGGTGAGGACAGTAATTACTACTAGACAAGACATAAAAACACTAACCCACTCTAAAGGCAAGTGGCTTTCCTTGATTTAACTTTTCTTGTTCCCTGTGGTAGGATAATACCTTCTGAAGGAGCACCTGGGCTACTTTCTTCTTCCTACTCTGAGTTGATTCTATGAGTGTAATGGATTCAGCCAAGCAGGCTCTGTGGCCCTGGATTAGCCCCTGGTAAAGTCTGTCTACGATTCTCTGCTCCCGGTCAGAAAGCTCCTCTGCTTGCAGCTCAGGGGCTGCCTGCTGGCACAGCTCTCTCCTCAAAGCGTTAGATGAACAAACCCATTTTGTGTGACAGTGACGTGCTGGCCTGGGAGACTCAAGGCCCGGGAAATCTGCTGGGGAAGTGAAGCGAAAGCTCACGAAGTAAGTTCTTCTGGAGAAATAACAACGAGGGAATCTCAGCAGCAAACAGGGGATCTTCATCTTGTTTGGAACTAAAAAGTACCAGAGTTGTCAGTTCACTTCAGTTTGCAGACACGCTAAAGAGAAGGAAAAACATTTTTACTTTCCTCAAAGCACTTTTGTGAGGACTCAAGTTTATGTACACCCCTGATCATCAGCTTTGATTTTATCTGTACCCACTGCCTTGAATAAAAAAAATAACTGTCCCCTTTTCCCGCTAAACAGACACAATAAAAACACACTACAGAACCAAAAGCACAGTATCTCTTTATTATCATACTTCACAAATTAAAATATAAAAAAAAGTACTTTTAAATAAGCCTCTGAGAGCTCACACAGCACACTACAAATCCAGGAGCAATCAATCTTTAAGCTTATAGAACTGGTGGTACATTCTAGTTTGACGGGCTATTTTTAGGGCTGTTTTTAACAATTATTCGGGACGAGGGCCTATTTGCACTTATTTCCATCAGAAAGAGGAAAAAAGGGGAGTGGGAGAGAGTTCAGACACAAAAACATTTAGAAATAAACAGGAGGAGCTGAGGCCTCCCCGACGCGCCCGGGGGGCCCCAGCCCCGCTCCGCCGCCTCAGCCCGGGGCGGCCGCTGAGGGGAGGAGGGCAGGGGAAAGCCGCCATTCCCGGCCGATCCCCACCATTCCCGGCCGCTGCCCGCCATTCCCGGCACCTACCGGAGCCGCCCCGCTCCGCCCCGGGAAGTGACGCCCTCAGGCTGAGCCGGAACCCGCTGCTCCGCAGGGAAAGGGCCGGGAAAGGAGCGAACAGGGCCGGGAGGGGAGGGTGCAGAAGGGCAGGGAGCTTCCCCGCCATTGCCCGGGCCTCCCAGAGCGAGGGGTCAAGGCCTCAGGGCTCGGGTCCGGCTATTCAATGTGTACACAAACTTCCATGGCCGTGGAGTCACAGTCTCCCTGCCCTGGCCTCACCGTGATGGATGTTGCAAACCATCTTTTCCCTCCTGATTTAGCGGTATCCACTCTGAATCCGTGCATGGCCATTTACTGGTCGTCCCCCCATACACCAGAAAAGGAGAAGAAATGCTTAAATCCCCCCACGTGCTTATTAAATCACGTTTATTTTCAGCCTTATTAAACCTCCTCTTCAAATTTAGTTTCCTGTCGTGGAATGTTGGTTTATCGTGAGGTGAGGTTTGTTTTGCTTCCTTAATTTTTTTTTAAACTATTATTATTTCTCCAGTCATCTCCCAACCCTTTTTCTTCCCGTCTTCTTGTTAAAGCACACAGATTTATTTCCAATGAATATAAACACAGAATCCAGTGGCTGAGCTGTTCCCAGTGCCTTGCACTGTCCCGCAAAGACTTCTTTTTCACAGTGTCATCACATGGGCAGTGAAAGTGACAGACTATTAAATAGCAGGAGTTTTGTTCTGAACTGCTGAATGCACAATTCAATCTCACTGCTGTTATTCCGGTCCAGAAGATGATGACACATACAGAACTGAACACTTCAGGGCTAAGAAAATATGCAATTTTGTGTGCCTATCAGCATGGGATGAAACCACAGCAGAAAGAGACAAGAAGTTCCATTTTGAAATAGCCTCATGAGGTCTTTCTGTTTAACCAGGTCTTTATTCACCAGAGTTAGCCTGGATCACTATAATCTCTTCATTAACAAGCTTTCTAAGGCTCTCTGTTTCAAGCGCTGTACTTAACCTAGGTAGCACATCCCCACTACTATTTTAATAGCGGCAGAAACAACAAAAAAACCATTCTACTTCTGCTTAATTCATCCTTCAGTTTATGCCCCTTTGTGTTCTCTGAAATGGAATACTTTTGTCAGTGACCTTGGTGAACAGGCATGGAAAAGTGCACATTTCATCAATGCTGAAGAGGAGAGGGGATTGTTCAGTTCTCTATGATAACCTTGTGGACTGGAATAATAGGAGTGAGATTAAAGTGTGCACTCAGCAGTCCAGAACAAAACTACTGCTCTTTTATACAGCCCACCAGCTGTACTGCCAATCTGATATGGCCACAAACAGGCATGAATGTGCTCTAGAGCCATCTCCCTGCAAGAACTGTTTTCAAGACTTTGCACACGGGTGAGGTCTGGAGCTCCAAATTGCTCAAGTCATCCTATTTTTTTGTTCCACTTTCCCCTCAGCTCTGTTGTTCAACAGGTTTGCTTTTCAGAGGCTACAGTCTCCAAATGCCAGATATGAGGAAGACATCCTCTTGCCTTGTCAATGATATACACCCTTTCTTTCCATAGTCTCTCATATATCAGGGATTATATAGGTCTGCTAGAACTATGTGCTCTTCTACCACCTCTGATTTCCTTTTACTATAACCTCATCCAAAATAGGCAAAATACTCCCTTAGAGGCTGGATCATATCTAGAGTCTGCTTAATCTACATCCTGCCATGCTACACAGTGTTCTAGTGTTTCTCCTATGGTCTTGTAATGTATGCAACCAAAGAGGGAAGTTTCTGGTTGTTATTACACACAGCCCAATAAATTTTGGGCAGACTCACTGTATTTGTGCTTTCTAATCTCCAACACAGAGACTTCTCTTGGCTTCTGTATTCTTTATCCGTTCATCATTAATTTACTTAACATTGTTGCTGAGCTATTCAGGAGAATAATACAGTAGCTTTCTGCATCAGCTTCTGTTTCTCCTTTTTCTTCAAAATTATCTTTCAAATTTGGGGTGGGGAGAGTGTGTTTGTGGATTTGGGCTTTTTTAATTTTAAATTTAACTCATATTCTGTGTTCTCCTTTCTTCTTTTCCCCAGGGGTGTCAGAAGAATAAAAATGCACCCCCCACAGTTATTCCATCACAGTCTGCAAACTTCTCCAAGGTTTAAGAAAATTATCTGGTTTAACCTCCTTGCTGCAAATTTATCCCAGTTTAAAGAAAAAGGGTACTGCTGGTAACTCATGAAATAGCAGTCTTCCTTCTGAGCCAATACTAAATCAAACATCCTGTAAAGTGTTATAAATATTGTGCCATGAGCTAAAGGTGCAGGGAGGCACAGACATTCAGGCAAAATGTGCAACTGAATTAAGATCATTACAAAAGAATAGAAGACCCTTCTGTAACTTCTCACAGCAGGAATAGTATTAACACTAGAATCTGCCAAATTCAACCATGCAAATTTACATTCCGTCTAACTGGCTTCCCCTGCAGTTTTAGTTGGATTAGCTCATTCTTTCTTTCTCTGGCAACGCTGATTTCCTTGCTCTGTTCACCTCCTCTTTAGGAAAACCCAAAGTAATCTTTGTGCACATAATTAATACAATGATACTTCATATCATCACAGACATTTCCCTACATCAATGTGCTGTAAAGGCCAATACAAAACCACAGTCCTTGCCATGGTACAAACTGAAACTACAGTGGAACCAAATGAGACCATTTGCCCTTTATTTCAGAAGGCAGCCCTCAATTCATTTCAGTTTTTACAGAAGCAGAGAAGTTTGATCCAACCACCTCTTTACAGCAAAACAGGAAGGAAGGTAACTGGTGATTACAGCCTTCCTTTCAAGAAGAAAGGCTAAGCTTTTCAAGGACACTCTTAGCACTCTAGACAAAATATACCTCCTGCCTTAAAAGATAATTGGACCTGAAATGAAATCACTAGAAAGCATATTCACAGCTGAAAGTTTGCCTGTTGAAATGCAACTTGAGCCCAGGCCTCAGATCTGCAGTTACAAGATTTCCTCAGGCAAGGAAACACCAGGAAAAAAGGCCAAAAGCTCTGCAACTGCTACCCCAACAGGTGTTTTCTGACTGTGAGCATCCCAAAGTTTTTCTACAAAGGCCAGGACAGAGCAGCAGGACAGCTGCCTGGCTAGGTGTGGAGAAAACAGCCTTTCCACAGCTTCCCAGGGCCATCCACCTACACAGGAGGACAACTCCATGGCTGAGCAGATTCTCTGTACCTGCGCTGGTGAGGAGCCTTAAGACTGTCAGGGCTGCTGGAGCCTGAAAGCCTGGAAAAGGAAATTTGCTCTTTGAGCTTTGCCTGAGAGCTACAAGAGAGCATCTCAAGAAAGCAGAAGGAAAAATGATCTTAAATAATTATGGTTTGTATTTGTGTAACATTTTTATAAACAAGGGAGCTGAAGTGTCTTCACAAAACATTAGAGCAGTGACTTCAGTGTTTCCTTGTTGGTATGAACTGAGCAGTGATTGCACATTAGTGAGAAATGACATCAGCCATTACAGGAAAGTTTTCTACTGCTTATGCACAAGTTTTTTAATTGTTAATGATGCACTGCCTGATGTGAAGTGATTTTTAAAGGGGAAAGGTAAAACCGTCTTTTCTGTAAAAAAAGGAAAGACATTTACTATATAGGCAAAACCCCCAGATATTATTCCTATACTACTACTGGTTGTAAAAGCCATTTAAATAATATTCTCCAAGACCAGTTCATTGTTAAAATTATAAACCCGGAAGAGCAAGTCACTTGTCAGTAAAATAATATTTCTTTTTCTTTCAATTAAAAAAGTATTTAAAAGCTTGGCTTAAAGAGTATGTTTTTCTCCATGGCCACCAATGACTCATGATTTCAAAATATTTCTCATGTAGTTCATTATTACACAGCTGAAAAGGAAATAATGAATTGCCTCTTCCTGTTTTTCTTAATACAGCAATGAAACCATACTAATCATATTTGTTAACATAAAAAATATAATACAATCTGACATCTGACTTGGCTGAGACACCCTCATTCCCAGATACTTTTTGCTTAAGGAAGGGCCTAATTGGTTGCAGTTTTTAAGTTCTGTAGTGGCCAGAAACTCATGCTGGAAGTCTCAGTTGTGCGGGCATTTGCTTGCTTACTCTCCAACGTGCCCACAAAAGCAAGACTTACAATCCAAAATTGTGTGCAAGCTAAATGTCCCATTTTTTCAGGCAGCTGTAGCAGATGGGTGTGAAAAGGATAAAAAGGGAAGATTCTGCTAAGATTCAATGCTGTATGATCAACCCATCCAGAAACAGAGCACAGCAGCATTCTGAAAGGCTGACTGACTCAGGAAGGGCTTGCTAAAGAGCCTGGATCATACCCTGTGTCATTGCTTTTACACCACAAAATACACAAACACCTTCATGTAAGTACACCCTACATTTACAAAGCTTAGCCTAATGGTACAAAATATTGTACCACAGAATTAAGATGAAAGAAGAATCCTTCATTAAGACTAAAAGGGAAGCAAAAAACTCCAATGCCCAAACAACAAACATCACTGCAGTCATAACTGATGCAGTTGCATGGGGAAAATTAGCATAGAGCATACGGAAAAAAGTCAAATATTTGTTTTGAGGATCAGCTAACAGAGGTCCAGAAGGGAAATTTGGAATAATTTTGTTCAGAAGTTGGTATTTTCATCTAATTGCTTTCCCAACTAGGTCCATGTTTAGAAAAGAATTCTACATTCAAGCAGCAACCCCATCTCAGTATATATTATATTATGTTGCAAGAATCAAAGATGAACACCTGCACTTTCCCCTCACTGGAAGTTAGCTATTCATTTGTTGTCTGAAAATTTGTGTTTATCTTTAGTGCAGAGGAATAAAATTGAGAAATAATTCCC
>WBNQ01027508.1:0-29375 GCA_013401375.1 Spizella passerina
GATATGATTGTTAGATGCGATGACTGTTTCTTAATTGGATATAATTATTGTTTAATGGTAAAAAAAATGAGAAACGATGTTGGAGGGGCTTGATGGAAATTACACAATCCATGCTCGGTTGAAATCAATGTATACAATAGAACAATATAAGTTGAATAATTATGTAGTTATATACTGATAAGGGTATAAAAACGTGTTCATCCCAAACCCAGTCGGAGTTAGATTTGGGTCTGTCTACCCCTGACACCCAGAGCTCTTCAATAAAAGCACCTGCATATAACCATTCTGTGATTGTGTGTTCCTGAACACTGACAACAGGTCCTGGATCAGTGCACCCCTCAACTGCTGCATGACACTTCCTGATCCCCCTTCCCAGCTGGGCTTGCTTACCTTTACCCCTACTCCAATAAAGCTGTTATCAATGTATACAGCACCCCAGTCAAACTTGGGAAGATTGGTGCTTTCTCAGTGCTGCATGTTTTCAACAAGGAGAGAGACACCAAAACCCTTTGATTCAGTAGAAAAGCTCTAACACAGGCTAATGCCTTTCCTTATCTGTGGAATTGTCAGGGATGCTGCCATGGATTGTAGGATCAGTGCAAGGTCTCCTGCAACCTTTGCTGTGGAATTGCTCAGACCCCCTTCTGCAGGGTGTACCTTCAAAGTGTGGGGTGTGGTTTTTGGAACCATTCACTACTGAGGTATTTTACCATCAGGCATGATTTTCTTCAAAATTTTAATTTTAAATCTTTACACTCAGTAAAATTTCATGGTTTAAAATACCTGCCCTTACAGAGAAGTACAAAATGCCTCCCTTATTGTGCCATGACAGTTTTTTCATACACTTCAAATTTGTACTGGATCCCATTCTCTTCTTGGATATCAGCAGGGACACCTGGGTACCTAGGGAGAGAGGAGAAGAAAAAGCGAAAGCCAACAAGCAGGTAAGAATATCATCACGATTCACCTGTAATTTATCCAATCAACCAGAAAAGCAAGTTATTTGGAAAAAAAAAATGAAAACATTGTTTTTTAGAACAGGTACACCATTTTTAGGACTCATATTAACTACCATCCATGATTTATATGCACATCTTTTAGACAAAAAAGGCATACTCTGACACAAAACAACAACACTCCTATTTTTGGCTTAAAGAAATACCCAACATTTTTTATTAAAGCCTCCAATATGTTATTCAAAATGTCAGCCAAGGAAGACAAGATTTTGGAACATTTTGGTTTTTTTCCTTGCCTTGCTTTTCCTAAGTTGGTTTAGAGGAAATGCTAAGGACAAGGCTTTTTACAAGTCTGCAAGACATTACTAAACAGGTGACTGCTACCACAGAAAGAGTTCCTCTATATTCCAGGTTTTCTAAACCACTTCTTATTAATAGATGCTTTCAAAAATCTTTTCATCTCCCCTCAAAAGAAGAAGGATTTTGTATGAGTAATACTGACTTTGAGGGAGAGATACATTTTAAATTTATTTGCTAAGGTTTGGCATCGTCAGGTTTCCACTTCAGTGAGGAAATTACCTGTTATTTCACAAAATCATGTTCTAACACCAATGTTCATTTCAGTACATTGGCCAAAAACAACGTATAGCTAGGAACAGCCGAGAGGGAGCGTTGGGGTCACATCTCAGGACACTCAAATGAGCACAGAGTAGTTCACAATATATTGGAGCTGGAGAAGATGACTCATCCTCCCCACCCACTTTGTCTGTCCTGCATCCCTCTTCCCTGCCCCTGCCTATCCTCCCCCAGAGCTGTGCTAATCCATTCCTGTACCCCCCGAGGAGAGTTTCACTCCTCGTACTTTCTATTTCTTCCATTGCTGCTCTGTAACCAGCTGAGAGCCAAAACAGGAGCAGCAGGAGGAAAACAGGTCTGGTCCTTCTGGTTTTGAGGCAAATATTCAGGGGTCTGAATTTTTGCTGCTCCTCAGTGCCTGTTGGGTGTAATCTTGTTGGAGAGAACATAAAAGCACAACAGAAATATGACAAAGATAATATAGAAGAAACCACAGTGAATGGCAGAAATGGTAAGTTTTTGTACACCTTTTCCTACTGCATTTATTAGGAAGAAAGAGTTTACTCAAGAGGGAAGGAATAACCTTAGAAATACATAAAACTCAAGCCTCTACACCCAAGTCCATTTAATTAGTCTTTGGCAATTTTATAAAAGACATTCAGAGGCCAAATACAATTTACTAACAACATACTGAGAGTTACAAAGCTTAGTAAATATTTGAGTAATTCTAAACCAGGAAACAATAAGAAGAAGCTATTTTTGCAGCAAACTGACATAGACAATTCCTTACTGTGAAGATCATGGGAAAGGTGAAAAACACAGCAAGTTCCAAGAAAATCTGTGCAGAGCGTGGTGCCATTCCAGGTTGTAAACAAAGTATGATTCTGGGGAAAAATTCACCTCAAACTCAAACCAACATGGCCTTTAATATGACCCTTAAAACATTCAAATTAGATTACTCTGAAGACAAGCCCGGTACTCATTTTGGTACTTACTCTGTTAGAAGCTTGTAGTCTTTATGGTCAATTTCTGGAAAAAATGTGTCACTTTCAAACTCTTTCAAGATTCTTGTCACAAACAATCGATGATGAATTGGCTTCTCCATTGCTGCCTTTAGAAACAACACAAACTCAGTCACAATTTTATGTATCACAGGCTTTTATCAAAGCCGCGAAAATTACACTCTGAATCTCCTCTTTTAGACTCTGCTGAAGAGCACTTTCTAAAGGGGTAATTTCACCCTGTGTCAGTTCCACCTGGTAAGTGGCAGCAATACCCTATTCTCAGAGCCTGGGGTATCTGACAGAAGTTAAGAACAAAATTTGAATAGCCCTGTGAGAAGAAAGGAACAGTAGGCCCAGTAGCAACAAGCAATTTCTGAATCACACCTCTCTGGGAGACAGGAAGGTTTAAGTGGTGAGAGATGCCCACACCACAAGGTAATTTGTTCTGATGCTTAATATCACTGCTAGGGATTTGTGCTGTATTTTTTGGAATTCCAGATATCAATCTACCCCTTGGTTTAACTTCAAAGTTGGATCTGTTGCTCTTCTCTGGAAATGCTTCAGCACCTCAATGTCTTTCTTGCTGTCAGGGGCTTAAAACTGATCACAGCATTCGAGGTGCAGCATCTCTGGATGCTGAAAGCTTTTATATTTCCAAGGTCCTTGGATGAAAATGTTCTAAGATAATGTTTGTTAGGTGAGGCTTTCAACAACAAATTCAGGAGTTAGAAATATACATTTTGTTTTGAGATTGAAAATGGCAACTCTTCCAGACCTTGTGGGAATTACAATAACCCATGAAAAGCTACAGTAGGGCTGGTTACAATACATTTTTGAAAAGCTTGTAGCTGTTCCTCTCTTTCGCTTAAACTGGCAACGAGCAGTGCATTTTGTGGAAGGTGACTCACCATGCAGCAGGCTATTAGCTACTACTTCAACAAGCACAGGAACCAAGTAATAACAAATGGAATCCAATAAAATTAATTAACCACCGCTGAGAGGCTAATTTGTAGAAAAGCTGCTCTACTAGAGAACAGTTAGAAATGAAAGAGGTAAGTCACAGCACACAAGCATTGAACAGCACTGAACTGGTGTCCATCCAGTTTGTACACAAATACTAGTATTTTTCTTTGTTTAGGGACAGGGAGGTAAGAAGAGTCACACTTGCAAAATGACAGAATAATAATCTGTTTCACAAATAAAAACAGGTGTTCTGTAAACAGAGACACTTCTGCTTTGTAGTAGAAGAACAAATCAACTTCCTATCCAACCCTGTGGGGAATTCAGCTTTATCAACAACTCTCTACCACCACAACAGGCCAGGGAGGAGCACAGGGAGGGAACAAGCACAGGCGGTGCAAAGAAAGTTAAATTTAATCCCAGGGAGACCAGATGGTGACCTCTGCTCCAGGGAGATGGTTCCATTAGCTGAGTGAGCCAGCCAGCTGTGTCACTGTCCCCACACTCATAGAAGAAGTGCAGATGCCTCCTCAGTCTGCCAGACTGGCTCTGGAGGCTGTGTGTGTAGGTGGCCCATGACCAGTAAACAGCAAACAGCAAAGAGCTTGGGGAAGAGCAACAGGCTCGGGCTTCAGGCCACAATCTGCTCCTCAGCAGCTGGCACTGCCCAGTGCCTGGCAGTGAGCAGGCAAGGGGCAAGGACAAACACGCTTTTCCACTTGCTCTGCTCTGCTCAGGGCAACTTTCCCCTGCTTTGGGGCTCCATCACACACTTAAATCACCTGTGCCCACAGCCATGTGTGTTAGAAGTCTCATCTGACTGTAGGATTGTTCAACAGATCGCAGCTTAACTGTAATTTAGAAGGCATTATAAATTAAAAATCTGGAATTTCACAACGTGCTTTTGAAAAAGTGTAACTGAGAAATTTATATAAGATAAAGACACAATCTATAAATTAAACATAGATCACTAAACACAAATAATCAAGAAATAAAATGTAGATTTTGATTTGAATTTCAAAACGTTAATATTTCATTCAACAAAACCAGCTGAAAAGCCAATATTCTCACATAATCACCCCCAGGCTATGCCTGACCTGGCTATGGTCATGGGGCCAGACCCTGCCCCACGGATCTGTCCCACCACCCTGAGCCCTGCCACTCCAATTACTGCCCATGGGGACAGCTCCTGTTCCCTTGGGAACACCTGGTCCCCTCTGTTCTCCAGAGACAACTTCAGAGAAATGAATTGTGTGTCAAACAGGAAACTTCCCACAGGTGGAGCTTCCAAAGGAGCCTGTTCAGGGAGGCCTGGATTCTGACACTGCCTCAGTGAATACTGCTGAGGACATGGCAGGGTGGCAAAGGAGCTTTGTCATAGTGCTGTCCTTTCCACAAGGAATAAAATAGGTCCTCACTGATCTTCAATTCAGTCTTGCCCTGTCCAGCCCACTCCATTGGTTTCACCATTTTTTTGGGACCAAATAGAAATTAGAGGAGGGACAGAGCTGAGCTGGTGGAATGCTGATATACTCACTCAACATCATAAAACCATACCATACACAAAAGGAAATTGACACCCGTGTCTGTTGGTTTTTGTGGATTTGTATGTGTGTGTTTTTGTTGTTGCTGGTTTTGTTTGGTTTTCTTAACATCCTGTTTAATATTTAAGGATGTGATGGACTTACAGGTCTTACTCCCAGCAAAACCTCAATGTTGTTTTTGACATGTCTAAATCACACAGTTTAAATGTAGTTACAAGAGACTGATACAATTTATACTGAGTGGACTCAGAGTAACCTAGTCTAGTGGAAGGTGTCCACGTCCATGACAAGAGGTTTGGAATGACATGAGCCTTTAAACCCTTTCCAGCCTAAACCTTTCTGTGGGTCTCTGACCCCCCCAGGGTGTCCAGAGAGCACTGTTTTTTAGAGTCAAGGCCAAGACCTGAACCTCTCAAGAGACAATATCTCCACACAGGTGCAGCAGTGTCTTAACTCAGAACAGAAATTTTGAAATCACAGGATTGTAGAATCTCCAAGGTTGGACGAGACTTCCAAGACCACTCAGCCCAACTGATTCTTCCAACTCTCCCCACTCACCATGCTTGAGGTGTAGGTGGGAGCAGCTCTGATACCCACAAATGAAATTTCTTGGGGGTGAAACAGAGCCAGAAGCTGTGCTCCAGCACATCTGATGAGCTCCAACAGTTGTGGGGGGACTCCAGGGCCAGCACCAAAGAGTGAGCCAGCACCACGAGCCCCCAGCACACAAGAAGCACTCACAAGCCAGCAGGCAGCCCTCCAAACATGAAGTGCTCACACAAAATCACAGAGTGCCTGCCATGAGGTGTAACAGCTTCACAACTGCTGTAACCTGCTGCTGGGCTCCTCCTTCCTCATCCAGGCAAACAACAGCAACCCCAGCTCCTCCTGGAGCTCAGGAGATCCAGAACAGTGCACAGGGGATCCAGATGGCATTGCACTAATATCCAAGCACATTTACCTGGTAAGCCTGTGCTGTCAGAAGGCCAAAAGCTTCCCTGGGGCATTGCTACTGCCCTGTGGCTACATTAGGAGATAATAAACCTGATGAGGGATCAGTGTCCAGTCAAATTCAAGAAGATGACACCCACATGAGTTTTCCTGAACCCTCACTGAACTGACAGAGCTGTTTTCAATCTTTCCTGATCTCACTTGCCAATACCAACACTGCACCCAGCCTCTCCCTGTCCCCAGTGCTCCCCCTTTCCCTGCTGCAGAGGTCAGGTCAGTTTCCTAGACTGTGTGAACACAGCATCAGTGTGACCCACATGAGGGCTTGGATGGCCACCACAGCTCACAGAGGGCCTGAAGCAGCTGATGCCAATCCTCCCATGCCCTGGAGAGAACTGTGTCCTTGAGAACCAAGGGGCAGTGGGAGAGATGGCCAGAACCAACAGAGGGATGCTCTGTGTCCTTCTAAGTGCTCACAGCTTTGCCCCTCACTCTCCTGCAGTCTGAGGAGGAAAAGGATGTGAACAGCAGCAAACCCCTGCCTCCATCCCACTCCTGGCAGGCAGCATCCTGTCCCAAAATGCCATCCTGGAGCACATGCTGTAGTACCTTGGCTTGCCTCAGCTCCTAAAGGCTGGACAGGGCACTGCAGCCACCTGTACCTGAGACTGACTGGACACCCATGTCCCAGAGGTGCACTCAGACAGCCGGGCAGCTGCTGCCCTTGGCCCAGCCCCCTGCATGAGGGCAGGTGGGGCTGGTGCTCCAGCATGGGGTCTGGGCCAAGCAGAGGGCACAGCAGCCCAGACATCCTGAACGGCCCAGGGGTGTGGGAAACAGAAACCAGCAAGCCCATGGCACGCTCCCTGCTCACACCATCTACAGAAACAGGCTGGCAGCATTGTTCCCAGAGCTTGGTGACAACAGCTCTGATCGGGGTGGGGCTCCCCAAGGCAAACGATTGACTGATGATCCTGTGCTAAGGCCAGGAGCCGTGTTAAAAGCTCCACAGGACAAGAAGCCATTGTCTGAAATAACGATGTGGGACCTGGAGGCGCTGTCTGGCAATGGCAAAGCTGCTGCTGCAGCTTCTGACAGACATCCTCACATCCTGTGCATTCTGTGTCTGCTTCCTGCTCCCCGGAATCCCACTCCAATGGAACGTCACCAGGCTGAGCTCATGGCCCAGGAGCACAGACCAACCTGGGCAGAGCAGCTGCAGTGCTGTCCTGAGGATCCCTACATCTTCCTTAACAGAAAACCATTAACAGAGAGCCTGGAGGCAGATCCCACTGGGAACCTGCAAATCTGCCACCTGCAAGAGCTTCCCCTGGTCTGAAAGGGCAGCAAGGAACTCTCATGGGGATATTCTTCCTGTTTGTCAGTAGAAAGCACAAACAGACTTGGTTTTCTCTTGTAAGAGAGTCCTGTCACAGCCTGAATAATCAAAATGGGGTAGGTCTTTCTATAGACAAGAACAGACCTGTATTCATGAACAAAATCAGGTCTCTACCTTTGAGCTACACAAACTAGTGAAATCAAAATAATGCTTTAAAACCAAATACCTACAACTACTGAACAAAATTATTCTCTTCAATTACCAATTGCTATTTTATTTCCCACACATTTCTACATAGTATAATGGAAATATTTCATTATATCCATCATTTGTGCATCTTTAATATAGGCACTAAAAATATTACTTTTAGTTTTGGCAGATGTGTATGGTCCCCATAAAACCCTTTCAATTAACATCACAAAGGTAGTTTGAGTGCAGGAATCTGTATGAAATGGTCAGATTTCTCCCTAATGTAATTACACTTTCCTTTGAAATGTCTTGAGTGGATGATTGAAAGGGAGAAAACAGCTGAAATTTTAGAACCACAAAAGGGTTTGGGCTGGACAGATCCTTAAAGCTCATCTTGTTCCATGGCAGGGACACCTTGCACTGTCCCAGTGTCCAGCCTGGCCTCGGGCACTGCCAGGGATGCAGGGGCAGCCCCAGCTGCTCTGGGCACCCTGTGCCAGGGCCTGCCCACCCTGCCAGGGAACAATTCCTCATTGCCAAGATCCCAGCCAGCCCTGCCCTCTGGCACTGGGAGCCATTCCCTGGCTGCTGTCCCTCCATGCCTTGTCCCCAGTCCCTCTCCAGCTCTCCTGGAGCCCCTTCAGGCCCTGGAAGGGGCTCTGATTTCTCCCTGGAGCCTTCCCTTCTTCACACTGGACATTCCCATCTCTCTCAATGCCTGTCCATGTCCAGGATAGCCAGGTCTCCTATTACTTTACACACTCCCTTGTACTGATCAGTACAAATAGTACTTTCCAATTTATTCTCCATCAAAACTGCCAATTTATAATGTGAGTATTGGTGAGTAATGGTCTAAAAAAAGGCATTATTTTCTCCCAAATATCAGAAGCCTCCAGGACAGATGCTCTTGGAAGAAGCAGCAGAAGCAACAACTCTTTACAGCTGAGCCTGTGGCAGGGAAGGGGCAAATGCTGCTGCTCCCAGCTGGCTCTGGCTCTGCCCTCTCCAGAAACCCTCTGCATGGCACAGGCACTGTCATGGCAGAGAGCCAAGGACATTTCTTCTGTAGGATAACATCTGATTATAGGCTGAATGCATCTGCACACGGAACACACGGCAGACTTCACCACGAGGAACTATTTCACCTCATCATCTTACAGTCTCAGCAATCCCTAACTACTTCATTCCTTTACTGTGAAAGATGCGTTTCCTCAGACACAGAGGTTCATGAAAAGCACAAAAGGCAAGAAGCACCAGAAAAATGCATTTTCCTGCGCTGTACACAGGGCACAGTATCAGCCCTGACTCCCCACCAGGTGCATTATGGCACTGTCACCACACATCTCACGTCTGAGTGCCCAGCAACAACTGCAGTCTATCTCCCAGCATGCCTGTAATGACTACAGGGCAGCAGCACTGTTCCTTTTACTGTTAAATAGAATTTGCTTTACAATTCTTGACCCAGGGAGTGGGAGCAGCAGGAACACTGCTGGATGGGAAAGCAGAGTGAGTGCGACCTTTTGTTGTGTGGTTATCTCCTGTTATTGCAACACCATGACCTGTCAGCTCTCTCTAAATCCTATTTTCTTCTCCATTTACATGTACAAGGTGTCATACTCTGGGCTAAACACGCTGGAGCACTTTTCCTTTTTTTTCTTTTCATACCCTTTGCAGGGTCAGTCAGCAATCTCAGTAAAATAAACACAAAAACATAGGCTCAGTAAAATAAACATAATAATATGGGCTTTTTCTGAAGAATCCAGCAATTTAGGTATTTATGAAAAGCTCTCAAAAGCACAATAACAGTGTGACACTTGCCCACTGGCAAGAGCAATGTTCAGCTTCTGGACAGGTATTCTGAGCTTGAGAGTTGAGATCCTACTCTCTGAGACCCGTTCTGCTGCAATCACTGCAGTTTGCTGGAAATGTGAAGGGAAAGCACCCCCTAAAGCAGCAGTAACAGGAACTTCATCCTCATCCCATCACAGAAAATTAGTGATTTAGGAGGAGGCTAAATGTACCTTGTACACTGAAGTGCCTCCCACGATCCAAACCATGTCTACTTTACTTTTCAACTCTGGTGAATCCAAAAGAGCTAGAGCATCATCCAGACTTTTGGAAAGATAATGTGCTCCTTTTGGGGCTTCCCTAGAAAAAGCAAAGCTCTGTTACTAAATAAATCAAGGACAATTGATCATGATCATCAATACACTCTAGACACAAAATGTGCTTTGCTGAATTAACAAATAACTACATGCAGCATGTCAGTTAATTATTTTGAAGTGCCTGTTATTGCTAAATTATGTTTGAAGTCTCATCTGACTGTAGGATTGTTCAACAGATCGCAGCTTAACTGTAATTTAGAAGGCATTATAAATTAAAAATCTGGAATTTCACAGCATATTTCTGAAGAAGTGTGACTGAGAAATTTACATATCTATAAGATAAAGACAATCTATAAATTAAACATAGATCGTTCAATACAGATAGTCAAGAAATAAAATGTAGATTTTGAGTTGAATTTCAGAACGTTAATATTTCATTCAACAAAACCAGCTGAAAAGCCAATATTCTCACATGATCACCTGCAAATCCATCAACATCCTCCAAAGCAATAAAGCACTACAAATGGACATTTATGTTTAAAAATATTTGTGTGACTGTGGGTGATGCATTCAAGAAGTGAGTTCTGAAAAAGGACAGTTCGTCCACAAATCCTAATAAAAATGAACTTGAAAAAATGAACTTTGGGCCACCAGTGTATGCAGGAACTGGAGAAATACAGTTAAACACATGAGTCAGAAACATTATTGAAAATTGTCAAATGGTTTGTGAGCAGAGTGAAAAGCAGTACTCGTGAAGCAAAGTAATGACAATTACCTTGTGAATGAATTTTTAAATATTCAAAATTAAGAGTAAGGTAGTCATAACACTCAGAACCAACAGCAGAAATGCCTTCTAAACAGGTATCAAAAATGCTACATGTGGAACTACTGTATGCTGTAGCACTACAGACATTTTTTGGTACAAGTTTTTATTTGTTTTACAGGGCCCTTATTTATCATACTTACTTGAGCTCCCTGCTGAGCACAATATTAATCCTGTCTCTTAAAGGACGGTTCTTCTCAGGGATGGAGAACCACGTTTTTTTACCCATTATCACTGCATTCTGTTTACCTGAGCAGGAGAGAATGGATTTGAATTGTTTAGAGACACTGATGGACTTCCCCTGCCTTTGCAAGCCCCTGTGCAGCAGTTAGCAAAAGCACAAGCTTGGTTCTCAAATGAGAACTGATTTATAAAGCCACAACAATTTCTAGCAGAAGAACCACTCAAATTAAATCCAAAGTGCTACAGGTGATCAATCATACCCTAACATTCACACATAGATATGATTTCTGACCAAACCCAAATATTCATAACCTGACTACCTCTCATATGTAAAATTGCTAAGGAAAGGAATGTTTCTCTTTATGAGGAAAAGGAGTTATCAGACAAAAAAACCACAATGCCAACATGGTCACTCTTTCCATGCTGTTTCCAGGATGAGACACAACAGAGGCAAAGGTGACGTCCCTGGTGTGAAGATTTATGGCAGCACAATCCATTAAGAAGTCTGGTTATGAAGCACTTTACCTGCCCAGCATCTGAGATCACAGCTTATCAAAAGATCTGCAGGCAGGACAGAGCAAAATGTTTCTTTGTAATTATATTTCAAACATCTTTTTTCTTGATCACAGCTTATTTCTGCCAGGTAAGATGCAACTTGCAGACATCTAAAAAGACTGACAACTGTCAGTTGTGTTCTGTCCTTTTTTAGTACGCACAGGGTTGCAAAGGGTTGAACCAGGTCTTCTGAACATACGTAAAGTTTTTCACTCAGAACTGTTTCAAAATGAGATCAGGCATTCCTTGTGGATTATGGAACATTCAAATCAGACAATTTGAATAAGTCTCCTAATCAAAACAGACTTTCAAGGCAGAAAATGGAGCATGGCACCTAATCAAAATATAGGAATATATGAAGCTGACCAAAAGTGAGTTTTTACCAAACAAGTGAATTTTAACAGCATAAAAAAAACACCTAAACAAACTGTGAAAAAGTGACCGTGTTGACAAACAACTGCAGTATTTCTGCTCTATGGTTTGGACTTTATGGTGCATTGATTTGGCTCAGCACTTAGAAAACTCGGCAAAATTAGTCACAAGGGTCAGAGGGGTGGATCCAATGGCCAAGGCTGAGCCACAGCAAACAAGTGAGATAAGCTAATGCAGACCGAAAAAACCAAAACCACCTCTGCTAATTAAGCAGCTTGTGAAAACCTTCCCATTTCAACTGGGAGTTTCGTGTAAAGGTTTGTTAGGTAAACTTTAGATGAAGTTTTCTATTCTTCTGGTGAAAGAAGGACTTGAAAATTGCTCCCTAAGAGGACCAGTCTGCATCTCCTCTGAAATACCTGCTTTATCCTCTTTCCTCATCTAGCCCGGGCGATTGAAAGGGGTGAAATACAGGTGGGACTTGTGAGGGCAGGCAGGGCAGAGGGCCGAGGCAGGGAAAGGCCGGAGCCGAGCTTGGGGCACCACACGCCCCACACGTTACCTTCCACACGGGCCGTGCTCGTCATTCTCTGGAAGTACTTGTACTCATTCCTGCCGGGGAAGCACGGACTGCGTTACAACGTGTCTTAAGAATAAGCTCTCTAATTTACATATATTTCTTTTCTGTAAGTTCTTGAATTTCAATGAAAAATCCCCCCGTGATGGTTGTGTTGCTGGAGGCCGGGGAGAGGCGGTTGGGCAGAGCTGAGCCGGTGCCTGGCCGAGACGAGACCTTTGTCCCTCAGCTGTGCTCGCATGAGCCATAACCTGCGGCCACCGCATGAGAGAGAGCCCACGCAAAAAACAACCCCACAGTCACGCTCCCGCAACACCGCCGCTTTCCCGCCTCACACAGCATCCCCTCAAGCACTACAGCTCCCAGCGCGCCCCGCGCGGCCCCGCCGCGCCAGCCCGCTGCCGCGCGGCGCGGGGCACGCTGGGGGCTGTAGTGCGGGCGGGGGGCGCAGCGGCGGCGGGCCGCGGTACCTGAGCGGCGGCCAGGGTAGCTGCCCGTCCTTGCCGATGCCCATGTTTTGGCTGACGGCCACGATGGAGTTGAGCGAGCGCGCCATGGCCGGGCTGCTCCGCGCCGCGCCGGGACCGTGCCGTGCCGGGGCGGGCCGGGGCGGGCCGAACGGGCGCATCCGGCGGGAGGCGGTGCCGCGGAGCGGGGCCCGACCATGCCGCGGGGCCGGCGGGGCGGCGGGGCCGCGGGGCAGCCGGTGTTGAGCAAGTTCTTCGGGGCGGCGGCGAGCGGCGGCGAGAGCGGGCCCCGCTACACGGTGCGCGGGGCGGGGCGGGGCGGGCTCGGCCCGCTATCCCGGTGTCCATCCCGGTGTCCCTGACCGCGGCACGGACACTGCGGGACAGGCTGCCAGCTCCCGGCTGTACGATCTGTGTGGGCACCTGTGCCCGGGTCCTCAGGGCCAGCCTGGCAGGAAGGACACAGAACTGCTGGACAGGGCCCAGGGCAGGCCCCAGAGAGGATTTGGGCTGTGCAGCATCTGTGGGCTGGGCAGGCTGGAGAAGGGAACGCTGCCAGGGATCCCATCCGTGCACCCCAACATCTGCAGGGGCTGCCAGAGCTCGGGCCGGGCTCTGCTCGGGGCTGCCAGTGCCAGCAGCAGCAGCAGCGGCCATCAAATAAAGGGCAGCGAGGGGCAGGGCAGCAGGAGGGAGAACTTGTGTGCATGGAGGGACAGCAGAGCCCTGGAACAGCTGCCCAGGGAGGGCCTGCAGTGTCCCTGTGTGGAGCCATGCCAGCCCCAGCTGGGCACCTTCCTGTGCCCCTGCCTAGGGCACCCGGTCTGGCCAGGGCTGGGCTGGGAGCTCCAGAGGGACATTCCAGCCCCAAATCCCCTGGGATTCTGTAATACAGGATGTGCCTGTTATAGGGGAGCTGGGGCTTGGCCCAGGTTTGGTGATCTGGGCAAGGCCAGCATCTTGGTCCATACCACTGTTGCTTCACACCAATGCTGAACCCCTGTGCCTTCCAGTTTTGCAAAATGTGGAATATATTAAGGTTATCCTAAGTCAGGATGTTCTCTGGGGTTTGATCTTTGTGTACTTTGAAGCCTGATTGGCCCGAAATGAGACCTGACCAGTGGAACAGGCAGCAGCTGCATCCCTCAGTCAAGGGCTCCTGCAATTAGCAAGTTTTAGGGATGTAAATCAGGATGTTGGTGTCTGCAGGTCCCTGCCTGCCTGGCAGCTCGTGGAAAGGCTCAGGGCCCCCGTGTGCCGCAGCTGCCCCTGCTCAGGGCGGTACCAGAGCCAGCCCTGCCCTCACACAGCCCCGGCCGGGCTCACCCACCCTGGGTGCCGCTCGGGCTGTTCCAGCACAGCCCTGCCCCAGCCCGCGGGGCAATTGGGGCAGGGCTGGGGGATCTCCGGCTGTGTGTGTGTGTGTGTGTGTGAGGAACGGCAGTGATGGCAGGGAGAGGGCAGGGCTGTGCTGGAACAGCCCGGGGGCACCCAGGCCTGCCCAGCCCCGTGGGGGTGTCGCTCTGCACGGTGTCACTGCTGCCTTGTGGCACGCTGAGGAATCAATCCCATTTTTGGGCAGCTCTGGCATGCAGTGAGGGAGCTGTGCTCCTGTCCCAGGTGCTGGAGCTCAGGTGACTTGGGGCCTGAGTGCTGGTAGGTGCAAGGCCAAAAGAGCCTGCGGTGATGCTGTGTCTCTGCAGGTGGATTTCATCCTGAGTTTGTATTTTCCACTCTCCCTGTAGTTACTGTTTCCAGCCCCTTCTGGCCCTGGAAGGGTGTTTGCTTTTTTTACGTGTGACTCAAGTCAGCTACTTGGGTTGCCTTTGGTTCAAATATATTTTGAAAGGTGTGGTTACATCTTTCTGCCCTTGTAGAATAAACTTCCTAATTAGTGTTAATTTGGTGGTATTGAACAGTGGGATTGAAAACTGCTGCTCATGTGGGGTGTGGTTATATGGAGGTTTTGGGTTTAGTTGGAGAGGTTGGAGTTCCTGCTTAGTTCCAAGGAAATTTAAATTCCGTGGTTAAACCATCTGAGGTCATCATATGAAATGTGGATGCAAGCTGCTGAAAGCACCTTGTGTGCTTCTGTGAGAAGTGTTTATGTTCTGTTGGATTTACAAGTTACTTCTTCATATTTAGTAAAGCTTCTTGCAAAAGGTCAATGATGAAACAGCAAAATTGGTGAATTTTCTGTTTACATAGTGTTCTAAATGCATGTTTCAAAATACATCTAAGGAGCAGGATGCTCCAAGCTCCTCCAATCTGGTCTTGAGCAATACCAGGGATGGGAGGTTGGACAATTTTGCCTTAACTTATTGTGAAGTTGTTTGTTCTCTTTCAGAGAAGAGCAAACAGAAAAGGTAACTGAACTTAATAGTTTAATTTACGTTTCAGGCTTCTAAATGTGGCACAAAAAGGAGCACATCTACTGAAAGCAATGAACCCTGTGAAAAGAAGACCAAGGCACGGCAGATTACTCTGGAAGAGATCTGTAACCCACTGAAGACTCAAGATAAAAGTGAGTTGACTGTTAGCAAACCCTCAAGCATTGGCAGCCAGTAAATAAGTTTTTCATTGTCAGCTGCTCTGTTGCCTCAGAAATGCCTGAGTTCCATCTGGCTTTGAGCAGAGAATTTAATAAGGTAATGCTGGTATGAAAACCAGTGAATGTAAAGTTTATTATGTTTCAATAGCAAGAATTAGCCTCTTGAGTTTCAAAGTGGGAACGGTATTAAATTTGTTGGTGTGATGCTTTGAAGTATCACTAGTACACCCTCAAGAGGCAATACTGTCTGCGTAAAGAAGTGTATTGAAAGAAAATCTGCTTGATTCCCAGTCTTCTTAGCTAACTTTATGGCTGTGCAGTTGTCAGTCCAAAAAATAATCTCTTCCCACTTACAGAGAAGCGCACAAGTGAGGAATATTGGTTTTCTAGGGAAGTTACCCAAGCTGTTTAAGTGCATGATCCTGTCAGGCTGGCAGAAATACTGCAGTGGGAGAGGAGAGGGAGCACAGGGAAGAGAGATGTGGAGCAAAGTGATTGTGTCTGTGCTTACTGATGTCCTTCTAATAGGTGTTCTCTTTTATAAAATGAGTTGCTAATGTGTTTTTGTTGTGAATTTTCACCAAAAGAAGAATCGCAGAAGTGTGAGAAGTCCCGTATCTGTTTGGAAACTCTGGGCAGGCTGAGAGAGTTCTGCAGCGATTCAAACCAGCAGTGCACCAGCCTCCAGGAGGACGGCTTTCAGGAGAAAGAAAAATGTCCCAGTGTTACTGGGAGGAGCTCAGAACTGAAAAATCCTCTCCCATCTTGGGACGGTGGCCCAAAGGTGGCACAGAAGGTATGCAGAGCTTTGCCCCTATGGGGTGTGTGGATTGCTTGTTATGAGTTAAACCAGCAAACTCTGGCACAGGCTGCCCTTTGTGCTCGTGTGCTGTGATGTGGAATGGTGCAGCAGAACCCCACAGACCTGTGTTTGTGTACAGATGTTTTCCTGAAGCTCCTTGCATGGTGAGCAGGTTGGCTGCTCTGGCTCCTCAGCGATACCATTGGACAGCAGCATCCTGAGGGAACAGAAGCTCTGTTGGTGTCACCTGTGCCTGTGAAGGAAGCTGTAACACCCTAATAACTAACACATGTTCAGAGAGGCACTTTGCTCAGCTTCCTTTCAGTTCCAGATGTGGGCTCTCAAACTTCCAGCAGGCATTCTTTGCAAAAATATTGTGTAGGGTTATCACTGAGATGTGACTTAATCTAGTTGCTGGTAAATCTAACTAGTAGAGGTATCACTGCTTTTTCATCTGCAGAAGGTGGGTGTAGCTCACACAAAAAATTGTCGTGATGATGTCTATGGTGCAAGTCAAGAGATTTGAATGGAGTAATGGTATTTTGCTTCCCTTTTGCTTATGGGGGTAGTTAACATTAGTTAATTGGGGGGGTTTGGGGGCCAGCTGCTCAGGTCCTAGCATGCATCTCATGGCTTACTGTGGTGGCTGCTCTTTGGTGGAGTTCTCCATCTGGATTTTTGAGGGAAGGAGCTTGTATGAAAAGCTGATTTTAACCTTCCCTGTCTGAGGGCTGTGGCCTTTAACTGGGAGGGGTTCTGCTTGTGTGGATGCGGGGTCCAAATGCTGAAGTGAGCAGCTTGTGGCAAGATAATCCTGTTGTGCTAAGGGCTTGAGGTTATGAGGATGTGGTCGGTTGGAGAACCCAGAAAACTTGATTTTTCTTGCCTTCCTTGGAATAGATCCTTTTAGCTGTTTGTGTCCTGCTTTTTACTTTGTAATCTTCCTCCAGCTGGTAACTTAGACCATCTCACCCAGTCGGCTTTTGTGTTTGTTTCTACTCCTTTTGCCTGGTTTCATGCCCTTAGCTCACATGGTTTGTCGTGACAGTTTCCTGTAAAATGAGGCGAGGTCACCCTGTTTGGCTGGCACAGACCTTGGGCCAAAGAGTGCTGAGTCTGTGAGCTGAGGATTTTGCAGCAGAGACATCTGAGCTCCTGAGGCCACCCAAGTTCTGGGTGCAGGGCAGCTTTATTTGAGCTAGGCTGGGTTCTCTTACTTAGTGGTGTGCAGTTGTGAGGATTTTGCAGTTACAGTGAAGTCTAAATGCTGTTTTTCCCCACTTGTTCTCTGACTGCATACTTTGTACATTCCCATGACCCAAAATATATAAGATTTAAGCCAACTGTTTTTTTTTTTGGTTTTGTTTTGTTTGTTTGTTTTTTTTTTTTTTTCTGAATTATCATTGCTGCTAAACAGTCTGTTCACTTTGTTTCTTGTAATCTGAATGGGACTCTTGGTAGAAATGGAAGTTTATTTGATTTGTTTGCAGATGCAGAATTTATAGCACAACCTGATTGTGTTTTGAATAGTCATATGCTTCAAAAAATTCTGGAGGGTGTTGTCTTTGTAATTTTTTTTAACCAATGCTATCTGTATTTGATCTTGTGGTGTAAGTGAGGAGGAATTTTGCTGTAAGTGAAAGACTTCTTAGCATTTTTCTCTGCACTTCTGAACCCATCACTGCTGACAATACAGAACAGCACAGCATGGCAGAGCTGAAGTTGCTTGGCAAGAATAGGCTATATAATGTCATTGCAAATGATAAATTGCAGACAGAGTGAGCTCAAAGCATTTCACATTTGAGGTTTTAGGAACTGTAGTGCTGATTTTCTGTGTTTAAGTTGTTCTGAGAGGTTTGCTGAACTGGAGGAAGTGCAGATTGGAGAAGGAGTACAATTTTGGTGGCTGAGACAGGGAACTGAGACTCAAATTGCTTTATTCCTTGGTTTACTGTGGATTTTTGGAACATCATTAATCTTTTCATGCTGGAGTTTCTCACCTCTAAACTGGAGTGGTAATTCATCCTTATTTCCCCCCAGGTGTCTGAGGACTAACTAACTTTGACTTTCATGACTTTTTAATTAATTTTCATTCCAAATATACTGTGTTCTGTATATCCTGCTGCAATGGTTGTGCTGCAGCTTGGGGCTCTTCAATGCAAGAGCAATCTTTAGCTCTGTGGTCAGTGCAAACCAAGGAGGGGGTGACTGATTAGTTTGATGATTCCTAATTTCCACTTTTCCACCTTTTATTTACAGGAGGAGTTACAATGTAATCTTAGTCAGTTTTCTGCGTCTCTTAAGTCCTATGAAAATTCTCAAAATTCTTCAGAGACAAATCTTAATAAAAGAACCAAAAGCATTTACACTCCACTAGAGCTCCAGTTCATAGAAATGAAGAAAAAGTATAAAGATGCTGTTTTGTGTGTGGAATGTGGATACAAATACCGATTCTTTGGACAAGATGCAGAGGTAATTTTTGCAAGATTACGGAAAGATACTTGGATTATGCTGGTGTCATCCTAGGTCTGGGGCCAGTTCTGGAAAGGAGACTTCATTTGTGGGCATAAGGGGGTATTTTGTTTTGTTTTGTTACTTGAAATCAGGTTGAAAAATCTCTGTGCCCTGAAATTCAAGACTATCCATTATGCACACCTTTTTTTTTTTTTTGGGTCAAAATTNGACATTAGGAATCTTTCAGGTTGAAAGGCAGTGGAGCAAGTGGTGTTAGAAAAGATGAATATAGCAGGTATAGCCTGGGTGAAGAGAGTATCCTGAATGCATGCCTGGATGTGGCACCTACACATGGCAGATCTGTAGGAACTGGAAAGGACTATATAACAAACATAGTGTTAAAGTGGTGGTTTGTAAATGTTTCATAATGTTTTTTCTTGTGATCTGTCCCAAAGTCGTTGCTACCAACCTTTGTTTGGTGCTATTTTCACACTTGAGACCAGTGAGAAATGTTGCTTGGTTACTGGGAATTCATTTTCCCCATCATATTTGTGCTGTGTAATTTGTCTGCTCATTTGCTGGTGTACTTACAGCCCAGAAATAGAAATATGCAGTTCAGATAGACAGGTCAGTGTTTGCCTGCAGATCCTGCCTAGCACCCCATCCTCTGCTCAGTGAACACCTGGGGCAAGAAGACCATACAAATCACACATGATAATGTCACATTTTAGTTAGTGTTGTTACTCTTTTTTATTAAGTATTTAGTTTCCACTGCTGTTCAATATTGATTTTTCAGTATTTTAGTTGATTGGCCAGGTTAATCCCATCTTTATGACCACAAACTAAATGCTTCCATTCCTGCTGCGTTTCTAGTGGCGTGAAAATCGTTTGACCTTTTACTGAGCTGTGTTTCAGACCCTGTGTGTGCAGTGTGGGTGGTTTACCTCACCGTGGTAAAGATCAAGGTGCAACCTTAAAACCTGACACCTGCAGCCTGTGATAGTGAATCCCCTGTTTATGGCAATGCTGGGACAGGGAGGTGGAGGGGCCCCTCCAGGCTTTCTCCTGGAATGTTTTCCCTTTGTCACCGAGCTTTTAATTGCAGTTGTGCATCACTGTTGTCATAGAGATAAGCTCCTTACCTTCTTAGATTACTTTGTGACCCTTTGGCTGACTCTTGTTGCAGATTGCAGCTAAGGAGCTGAACATTTACTGTCACCTGGACCACAACTTCATGACTGCCAGCATCCCCAGCCACCGGCTCTTCGTCCATGTGCGCCGCCTCGTCGCCAAGGGACACAAGGTTACCCCTGACTCCTGCTAATTGAGTACAGACCAGCCCTGAGAGAACTTGCACTGCTTGTACCAGCCCCTGGCTTCGGCTGAGAAGTGGGCAGCTTGTTATCCCTGATTCCTGCAGTAGAAATGGCCAGCCTCCCTTTGTTTCAGTTTCTCTGTGCTGGGGGTGTCATGAGCCATTAGCAGATTCAGAGAAGTATCTTCATTTTTTCAGGAACAGTTCCAGAACAATTATTTTTCTCAGTGTTTTTTTATCAAGGTTTTACATTTAATAAGGAGAAATGTACATATCCTCTCTCTGTTTTATTATTCCTCACATCCTTGTTTTTCTTAACCCAGCCTGCTGTTTTTTTCTCTGTTCCTTCCTGTTCTGCGTCCCTGTAATTCTGTGGCTTTCTGGTGACAGCCTCTTTTTCTGCTTCCATTTCTAAGAAAAGGACTTGTTGATTCTAAATTGGATGCAAGCAACCATTCTCTAATAAGCAGTGATGTCCAGCTAAATTGTTTCAAAATAGGATGAGAAGCACAGGTACAGAAGTTGAGAGGGCAGTCAGGAGTAGGAAAAGGGTCAGGAAAAGCACTGCCTTATAATCTCATTAGTAGGATTGATGTGAGAGCCCTTTCTGTTGATCATGTATTCCAGCTTGAATTATGCATTTGTTGTTTGCACATCTTAAAAGATTACCAGATATATAGAATAATAAAAACAATAACTTATTGCCACAGATCTAACTTTGTTTCTTGTTTGTCTGCCTGTAGGTTGGAGTAATAAAACAAATGGAAACTGCAGCACTGAAAGCTGCTGGAGAAAATAAAAGCTCTCTCTTCAGCCGTAAGCTGACTGCCCTCTACACTAAGTCTACACTTATTGGAGAAGATATCCTTTTCAAATAAACTTGGTTTCAGACTAACCTTTGGGAGGCCTTGATTCTGGTGTTATCACCAGGATAGAGCATGGGCAGCTAGTGGCTGACATAAGAGAGGCAGCAGGAAATAAAGTTCCTTTAATTTTATGTTGTGGTAAAACATACTGCTGTCTTTACAAACAGGTCAGTCTCTTCAGGGCTGGCTGCAGGTTTGTTGTGTTTACTGTAGTTGCTTTCTGAGGTCATGGAGTGGACTTACCAAATCTGCAGTGTCCTGCAGGTCTTGCCTAAAAATGTTAAAATAAGAGAGAAACAACTTTTAACCAATGAATTTACTTCTTCAGTTTTTTGTTTTGCTCTATCCGGTCTTGTCTACCTCATGTTTTTAATTTAATTTCTCAAACAAACTTAATAGATACCAGGAGCTAAAAAGATTGTGAGATTAATGTCTGAGAGTACAAGACTTAGGTCTGGAAAGACCTGTGAACAGTCCACCCAAATTTGTGTAGTATTTTTTTGAACATTTGTTACATGTGAACCCTCTGTTGAAGCTGGATGATTCTGTAGATGTTGAAGAGGTAACAGCAGATGTCCCCGATAGCTACCTCCTCTGCATCTGTGAAAACGGGGACCACCTGAAGGACAGGAAGAAAGGTGACATTGTTACAGGCATTATGGTAAGTTAGTTTCTCAGGAGTCAGTATTTTAGGGTCTGCGTGGGGTTGTTTTGTTGTGCATTTTGGTTTTTTTCTGGGGAGGTGGGTGGCTACCTTGTTAAATTCATGACTGTTCTGTCTTTCAGATTTTATTTTGTGGGGGAGTAGGAATTGATTTTTTTTTTTTTGGTAAAAAGAGGCACTTTAGGTAAGATATCTGTGTGTGAACTGTGATGGCTTTATATTTGAAAACTTCAGAAAAGGTATGGAGTGGATAGTTGAACATTTATCACACTGGTTTTGCTCCTGTTTCACTTGAAAACATATTAGTATTTTAACCAAGTACATTAGGGAAATAATTTGTTCAGATGCTTTACAAATTTCAATGTTTAAACATTTTTAGGGTTAATATTTTAAAGCTTGTGAGCCCTTTTTTCCTCTCCAAAATACTATTCTTTAGAGGAAGATACTTTCGAGTTACACTTCAGATTTGTATTGGTGAAGATTAAACCCAGTCCTGTTTAACCAGCAAAACACACAGCAAAGCCCAGTCAGCTGGTAATGAATTAATTAAAAAGTATCTTGATTGTGTCTCTGTTTGAATGTCATACTGCTGCTGGGAGAGAACAACAGGAGCGAGTGTTCAAATTCCAGTTCGAATTGCATGTGCATTTCATGGACTTCAGTTAGTAGATTTGTCTGTTATTAAAGCTTGAGCAGTGATGGACTGCTAACAACAAAAGCACATTTACATTTGTAAGGTATTGTTGCCACTTCCCAGGACAAAGTTGTGTTGTGTTTTGAGGTTATTGTTGTGTCATGGGTTTGAAAAAAGCACATTCAGGTTTTTGGATCTGCCGCTTTCACTGTGTGTGGGGGTGCTGTATAATTTTACACCATAGATTTTTCTGGTTAACAGTTTGAGCCACTGAGGCAGTCCCTGAAAATGTGAATATCCACTGGATATATGTGTGCACATTTTTGTTTGGCAGGCAATCCAGCCAACTACAGGAGAGGTGATTTTTGACAGTTTTCGGGACGGTGCTTCCCGCTCGGAGCTGGAGAGTCGGGTTCTGCGCCTGCAGCCAGTTGAGATAATTCTTCCATCTAGGCTGTCAGATCCATCTGAAAAGCTCATCCACAGTATAACCTCCATGAGGTGAGTTCTGTGGGGTTCTCTTTCCCAGAGCCAGCGGTGGAGCTGAGATCCAGGAGCAGGTATGGATCTGTAGTTCTGTCATGGCCTTTTCCAGAGTGGCTGCAGTTTGCTGCTGGGTTCAGAACTTCCCAGATCCCAACAAGTTCTGGGCACTTGCTCCTAAGTTGTGTTTAGGCTGAAGTTCATGGCTTCTGACTGGCCTGTGAAAGATTTGTGCACTTAAACATTGTCTTTGTCATGGTCCTGCCCCTACACTCCTGATCACAGAATCTGCTGGAATAATATCCAAGCTCAGTAACTTACCTTTCAGATCTAAAAGAGGTGCTATGTGGCTTTTTTCCCCTGTTTGTCATAGCTTTGAGGTCTCTAAAAGACACAAGACTTCCTTTTCTATTACTGTAGGTAGGTGTATAAAACCTTTGCAACTGGTATTTGATGCTGTTTGTCCTTTTACACCATCTTGGACTGGGGTACAGACATCTGGAAGTATTGTGACCATCTCTTTGCTTTGAGTTCTCTTGGTATGTTTCTAGAGGAAATTTGTTACCTGTTTTCTGCATCACTTTTTCTGTGTAGTAAAGCCAGAGTAGGATGTAACTTTTAGGGTGATAGAAGAAAGATGGAGCAGTGTTCTGAACAGTGGGGATGAAATCTTGCAGATGCATTTGTTTTGAGGAAATTTCAGTTTTCCACTTTTTTGTTTTTAACCATGCAGTTTGGGGCTGTAGAGAGCTAGTTCAGAGCTTGGCATTTCAGTTTTGAATGAAATAGTCATTCTGGTGTGAATTTGGGAGAGTGGTTGTGATTTTTTTTCCTTTGTTTTTTTTTGGTTGTGCACAGTAGAGAATGTTGATGAGTGACTTCTCATTTTTATGAAGACAAAAAATGCTACCCATTAGCTGATTTTTTGAACAGGGATTGGTTTGTAGTTTTTTTCACCTTTCTGGTAATTTGCTAGGCAGCTTTCCAGCCCAAATGCCCTTAATTACATGAGAGTGACAAAAATAGAGCACATTATTGCCATACACCTCAGTAGCCTTATTTTAAAAACAATTCTTCGTGGATTTTTTCTCATACCAGAGATTAAACCACTAGAGGGCCCTGAAGTATTTCATAGTAATTTAAGTGATTTCAATATGCTGCTTTCTTGTGCTTTTAATTAGGTTTGTTTTTGTACAGCAGTAATTCCATTTTAATGCATACTGAGATGTCTGTAGTATTCAGGTTTGGTTGTTGGCCCAGTATCTGGTGATTTCATCTTTTAGCAGCTTTTTTCTAAAACCTGTTGTTGGGAATCTTCCATGAGCTGTAAAAAGTTTAATTTCCCTAATTTTTTTAAGAACTAAAGCAGTGGGAACCAGATCTTGTGGTTCAAGAAGGGTCTTCATCTCTTTGTATGTCAGGGATGCAGCAGAGAAACACTGGGATGATGAAAATAGGGAGTAGAGATGGGAGAGAAAAGTAGTCCCAGGAGACTAGAGGTTGGAAGAGAAGAGAAGAGAAGAGAAGAGAAGAGAAGAGAAGAGAAGAGAAGAGAAGAGAAGAGAAGAGAAGAGAAGAGAAGAAGAGAAGAGAAGAGAAGAGTCTTTCTACTCCTCCAGTGTAGTGTGGAAGTTGCAGGAGATTTGGTGCTGGATGTTGTGTACCAGAGCTTGGCACTGAGTGAGTAAGGTGATGTGGCCAGCACAAAGACTGTGCTTATGGTTACCAAAAGAATGAAATAAAATGTTGAGCTAAGGTAAAGTGCTGCAGCTTTGTGAGAGCAGCCCTAAGTTGGTTCAGTGCCCCTTTACACTGACAAGAGTCAAAACTCTCTGTGCTTCCCTTCAATTTCTGTGAGGGTTTTTTTATTCTTTGCTTTTTTTAGGGTGGATTTAATGACTAGCAAATACTATTCAAGCACACTGAGCTGGGGGCCAGTGAAGAGCCTTCCCTCAAAAGCAAAGCTTATTTTAAAAATAGGTTAGAAAAGGCAGTTTAAGACAAACTGTTCTGGTGAGTACTGTGCTGTTCCCAAGCTGTTGGTAACATCTGTTTGCAAGTGCTGACCTGCCTGGAGCAAAATCTTGTCATGGTTTTAATTTCCTTCTTTCTAGAAAGCAGAGAAGAAGTTTTGCCTTCAGAAAATACTTTCATTTTTTTCCTAAGAACACAGTGTTTTGTACTCCCAGTTCTTTCTGGTCAAGAGTCAGCACCCACCCTCCTTAACATGTTGGCTGCTTTAAAACCTAGCCTGTATTGGTCTCCTCACATTGTCTTTGAGGCTCCTTTGGGATATTTTTGCCCCTCTCACGTTGGCCCTTCCTTGTTTTGTTGAAAAATTCAGTGCATTTTCAGCATGCTCCATTCTTCCTCTTCTTTCCATTTGCCCCTTTTTTGCAGTGTTTCATTCTGTAGCATTCTTGGACACTGTGGAAACGTGCTGCTCACAAGCAGCTTTAACCCACAGCGTTTCCCCCAGGTCTGCACTGTTTGGTTTAGGCTGCAGGTGGTCTGCAGCTTGTTGCCTGTGATAACCCCAAGGTTCTGAATATGGAGTTCAGGTTTCTGCTCTCTCCTGGGTGCTGCAGTAGTCTTTGGCTTGGAGTTGGTTCCCTGGAATTCCCTTCTATTTCAGACCCTTTGAGAACTAAACCTCATCCTCCCTCTCCAGGCATGGTGGAATCCCTCGAGTAGCTGAACCTCCATCATTATGTTCAACACAAGCTTTTTTTAATTTGTATTTCAGGACCTCTGCAAATATAATTTCAAGCTCTTTCTGCTAAGTGCAGTGCTAATGGCCCTCTGGTTTAGCAGTGGCCTCTGCTTTTAACTGTATTGGGTGAGGTCTCTGCGGGTTTGTTCCTCTCCAGTTTCTGTCATGGTCTCTTAGAGCAAGCTGTAGTGGATTTATTATGTTTGGTCAATGGTGCTGTTCAGTGCTAATTGCTCTCATGGACAGAGTTATGGATTTATGTCGTCAGTCAAGTAGAAACTCAGCTGGAATGAACTCTTGACTTGTAACTGTACAAAATGCTTTTAATTTTGTGGTCTTTATATGTGACTGCTGGTTGTTCAGATCAGAGGATGCATTCATGTAGTTAACACTGAGGGTTGTGGGTGGTTTTTTTTTGCTTTGTTTTGTTTTGTTTTTTGTTTTTTTTTTTTGTGAATGTCCATTTATTTACACAGCTCAGCTCCTGAGGTTTGTAGGTCAGCAAGGACAGAAAGGGTTGTAGTGACAAAAACAAGACCCAAAGGGTTACAGTGGGAGTAAACAGCGCTGCACTTTACGTGGTGGAACAGAGGAGTGGAGAGTGTCTAAAGGGCTGGTGATCATAAAAAGCAGTGGTTTCATGGTTTTTATAGCTTGTAATGTTCCTATGGACTTGTAAGTGAAAGGCAAGCTGTGACAACCATCTTGAGAATATTTTGTGTCAATGGAAGCTGCAAGCAGTTAAATTTGCAGCAGGGAGGAAAAAAAGCAACTGAAGTGCAAAACCAGCATGTGAACTGTTTTCTGCAAATACAAACCCCAAAAGCATCAGTGAACAGATATTTACTGACCAGAGAGGTGTTTTGCACTACTGAGAGTCCAGCCCATGGTTTGTGCAGCCAGCTGCTTGAGGTGGTCATGTCAGAGCTCTCCCCTTTTGAATGGACAGGGGAAAAAAAAATCCCCCACAGTGTTCTCACCTCTTGCAGTGGCCTGGAAGAGTTGCTGGATGGTGTTTTTGGCAGTTTGATCCTGTCTCAGTCAGGACATGCTGCTATTCTCATTCATTATTTCCTGTGGCACTGCAGGTGTGGGAAGTGTAGGGCTTGCGTCTTGTTTGACAAATTCCTTGAGAGTTTAAGTGTATTTTTTTACCACACCTGCCTGACTGCCCCTCACAGTTTAGGATGTTCTCCAGGTGGAATTACTGTCCCCCCCCACACATGGAGTTGTTGCTGCAGTTGAAGAGGCAATTGCAAAGCCCTATGTCAGAATGCAGTGCACTGGATGATAAATTAGATTAAAAATGTTAGCAGTGCTTTTTACAATCACAGCTGGCCTTTGCAGGCCCTGCCTTGCCCAGCCCTTGTGTTTTTGTAAACTTCAGCCCAGGCCAAAGCTCTGATGAGCTTCCCCAGACTCACTCCTGGCTCAAAGCTGCATTATTTCTCATGTGGCTGCAAAGCATGGAAAACATGCTGTGTTCAGCAGCTGCATTTGTGGCATTATTGCACTGATTAGTAATATTCATGGGTGTGGACTTTTTTCCCCATCCCCTCCATTTGAGGTAGAAATTATTAAATGAAGAACTATTAAGTCTTGAGCCTTGATGCTTGTCCAGTTTCTGGGTGTCAAGAAGTTAACTTTTACATAGCGAAAAAATCCCTTACCTTATAAACAGAAGCAGGAAAAATAAAACTACAAAGCCTTTGTTAGCATGTTTTGGCAACTGTTTGATTTTTTTATTACAGGACAGATCAGAAACTGTAGGAGGTGATAAGTAAATTGTGGTACGTTTTTTTTGTCTCCTCTGGTTGTTTCTTGTTTTTTCTTTCAGTATATATTCATATGTTGTGATTTTTCACATATTCAAATGGAAAATGAGTCTTAAGCTCTTAAAATGGTGTGCAAGTTTAAATCTTTTTTAGCAGTCTATGAATGTTGGCATATTTGTTGAAGTCCTAGTGTTTTGTTTTAAGTTGCTTTTTCATAATTTATTCAGCTTTGAAGCTGACTTGGGACATAACTCCTTTCCTGTGAAGCAGTGCCGTTGAGAATACCTTGGATGTGTAAACTTCTCAAACATTACTTCTTCCCCCATTTCCTCATTGTTAGGAGTTAGAAATTGCCAGGAATTAGAAATTCAGCATTTTTAATCCAGGCACTGATGTCAGTGAGACAATGTGGGAGAGAGGAAGGCTGAGGCTGTCTGCATGTTTGACATGCAGGCAGCAGTGATGTGGAGTGAGGAGGGTAAAGCTCTTGTAGTCCTGGTTCCCAGCCCCTCCTGAGCTGGGCAAGAGAGAAAGGCCATGAATTTATTTATTTTTAATAAACCCAGAATGTAATTGTTTTCCTAATTTTGAAGAGAATGAAACTGCAGTGGGTTTTTAAGTGCCATCAGTCTGCTGACCTGCAGAAAGGAACAAGATTAATCTTCTGGGCTGTCTTTAGCAGTTTAATTCTGTGCTTGACTGAGAATGTTTGTCTCTTTTACTAGGTGTTCTCTCCTATGTATGGCAGAGGTAAGAGGTAAGAGGCTTTTGGAAAATTAGATTCCTGAGCAGTGTGCTTTAGGCATGGACTCTTCCTCTGGGAATTTGGAATAGTACAAATGACTGTTAGATGTTCAAAATTCATGTGAATATCTTCTGGGTTCTCAGTAGAGAATTTGGAATCCCTACTATTGTAATTAACTATGTATTACTTAGCAGCACAGTGTTCTTTTAAGCAAAAAGATTTTGTGTAAAAAAAACAGCTTTCAGCTTATGTGAAAGAATTTCTACAGAGGGAGATAGATGTACTTAAGAACATTTCCTAGCAAATATATTTGAGTGTATTCCTATTTTTTGTTGTGCCTGTCTGGCTGGCTTCTGTCAGGTGGAAGATAGCTGTTTGCCCCTCCATCCCTCCTGCCTGGTGTTTTACAGCTGTGCTCCTCTTTCTGGAGTCTCTGTCACCTTCTCCTGCCTCTGCCCTTCTGTTTATGTGTCTTGGGTGTCCCTGTCCCATTCCCAGCCAGATTCCAGGCGTTCCTGGCAGCCTGGCACTGTCCTGCTCCTGCAGCCCCCTCTGCAGAGCTGAGGCTGGACCATGGGGAGGGTGCAAGGGACACCCCTCCAACCCGCCTCATCTGTCACATGCCCTGGGCACTGCAGAGGTATGGAAAGGAAGGATAACTCTCCTGAACAGCTTCCTGGACAGCCACCTGCCCTCTCACTGCATGCCTTCCATTGCTTTGTGGCTGTGCCTCTTCCTTTTTACTGAACAGGTCTTGTCAGGGCTAGAGGAGGAACCTGGAGAGCACTGTGAGGAGCAAGTGGTGTTCATGTAATCATAGAAGCCTTGGGTCAGAAGAGGCTTTTATAGGTCATCCAGACCAACCCCCTGCTGCAGGGCAGACCAGGTGGGTCAGAGCCCTGTCCAGCCTGGCCTTGAATGTCTCCAGGGATGGGGCTCTCCCTCCCCCTAGGCAGCCTGTGCCAGGGCCTCACCACCCTCGTGGTAAAATACTCCTTCCTCATATCCAGTCTGAATCTGCTCTCTTTGAGTTTAAAAGCACCTTGCCATGTCTCAACAGACCTATTGGAAATTCTGTCCCCGCCTTCCTTATGGGCCTCCTGTAAGCGCTGAAAGGCCGCCCTGAGCTCAGGCCAAAGCTTCTGGTGCCCAAGTGAATGATGGCAGCCGTGCCAGCCTTTGCTGCCAGCAGAGCTGCTCCATCCCTGTGCCCGTGCTGGAGCCTGCTCTGGCCTGGCTGCAGCAGCTGCAGCTCCTTGCTGGGCTGGCCCAGGGCTGGGGCAGCTCTGCAGGTGGGCTCTGCCTGAGGGGCAGAGGGGCAGAATCCGCCCTGCCCTGCNGGCTCTGGGCTCAGCAGAGGGTTTGGGGTCCCAGCCCAGGCTTTGGGGTCGCAGCCCAGCACAGACTTTGGGGTCGCAGCCCTGCCCCACAGCACCCCCAGGGCTCCTCCAGGGCTGCTCCCTCTGCTCAGCCTGTGCTGTAGCCAGCCCTGATCCAGGGTCAGGTCACTGATGTCCACTGGGACTCAGCCTTTGACCACTGCCTCTGGATGTGCACAACCAGCTGACTCCTGAACAGTCCATCCATCAAACCATTCCCAGGGCAGTGCTGCGGTTTTTTTTTGTTGCTAGACAAACAAACAAAAAAACCCCCCAAAACACCAGAAAACAAGCTACAACAACAAAAGAACCACACACAAAAGACCTCAAAGCTAAAACAAAAGGGCAAAAAACCACCAACCCCCCCCCCCCCCCCCCCCCCCACACCCAAAA
>WBNQ01027508.1:29395-61275 GCA_013401375.1 Spizella passerina
CAGAAAAACAAACAAAAAAAAAGCCAAAACCCAAAAGAAAAACATATTCATTTGACAGAAAGGGAGCTAGGAAGAGGGGGGAAAAAGCCTTTAGTTTAAGGGAAACAGTTGTGTAGCTGTCAGAAATCCATACTTAAAGTATTAATTGGTTTGTGAAGCTGTTTTAATTGTCTGAAAAGATAGCACATGAATTTGCATCTTGAAGTGAAGAAGTTAAGCCTCCCCATAAAGCATCCTGTGTATATTGCCAATACAGTGCACTTGTTGTTCCTGATGGCTTTGAGAAGAACCCAGCTTGTTTTGTCTGTGAAAGGTAACACTGGGATTGGTGCTTTGAGTTAATCTAGGTGAAAATAGCAGTCTGGGTGTGAGAAATTACATGTGGCCCAACTTTTGGGCCCCGCCAGAGTCAGAGCACAGACATGACCTGGAGCCAGAATCTGAATGCCAGTGCTCTTGGGCTGCCTAAGCAAGGAAATGCTTTCATAAATATCATGAAATGCACTTGTGATTAACTCCAATTAAGTTGTATTTTGGAATACTTGTTTTCGAATCTGCTGTTCAGTACTCAAAGCCATAATGTAATTTTTTAGCCATGGCAGAGGGGAAGCCATGCACTCTACCAATTAATCATCCTGTGGTGTATAATTAGCACACTATCAGATGCTATTAATTGCAGAGTAACACATTTGGTTTTTAATGTACTGAGGAAAGGAGCCCCAAAATGGAGTTTCAGCAGCAGCTCTGGAGTGCTGCTGGTGGGTTACGAGTTGTGTTCCCACATCCCCTTTTGATCTGGCAAAAGTTTTTGTGGCATCATAGAGAGCTGCAGCAGGAAATGGAGACCCACAAACACCAGGAAACCTCTTTCTTTTAACATAACCCTTTTTTCTGTTGGTTTTTTAAAGAAAAGCTTGTCCTGAGTGTGGCCATGTTGAGAGTGGTGCATCTGAGCTGGCTGTTGAGAGAGGACTCAGCAGGGTCTGAAGTCCCTCTGGTGCAGCCCAGGCACAGGAAGGATTTCAGAAACATGAAGGAATTAATGTGTATTAATAGGGATGTGTTTTCAGATACTTCTGGCTCATCACTGACCATGAGCAGAATCTAGACCAGGGCCCTTCATGTCAGGCTGGCTAAAGGAATTCTTGGGATTTTGTTGGGAACATTCTTTATAGACAGATTATGCCAACAACTTCTTGTATTTTAAAGCAACTACCTACGACTTCAAGTTTAATATAACTTCCTGTAGTTTAAAAGACAGGTACTGAATAAAAAGAAGGTTGTGTGTCTTGTGAACATCAGTCCTTTATCTGACAAAAATATGCAATTTCACTTAGTAGTTTTATGCCTCTACTCCCTCTAATATTGTAACCATTTAATTTGTTGCTAATAATAGAGGATTTATTACTCAGTTTCCTTAGGTCTTGAGTTACAAAATCTAATAAGTTGGAGTAAGTATCCATTGTCTGTAGAATTAAGATGCTATTTTTTTCTTCAGTTTTTGACTTATTTGAAAAGCCCCAGGCAGAACAAAGACAAAAGTCTGCTACCTCTGTTTTCAGCTCACTTCTCCAGAGATGATGTGAAGCCTTGTGATACTTAAAACTGTATTTTGAGCTGAACCATTGCCAGCCCCCAAAGCATGAACATTAGATAAATTGAATTTCAATTTAGAATTCTTTCTTGGGTTTTTTTTCCCTTAAAAGCATACCACTTGGCCCAAGCTGCCTTCACCTTCTTCCTCGAAATGTTGGTTTTTTTGTTCCATTTGTAAAATAATTTCAGTGGCTGTTTGCAGTCGGCTCCTTAATGGTAAATCCTTGGAAAGAAAGAATACATAGTGCACAGCATGTGTTAAGTTATATGCTAAATTAACCCATGGGAAGAACTGCCTTGCTTTTTTTCTTGTATTAACTTTTCAGAGAACAGGAAATCAAGGTAAATAACAATTTCTGATGAAAACATCCCACTCTTGGATTACAGGAATGTGGAATAAGACGAAAATATTTTATATAGGGAGTATAATTGTTAACACTCTTCTTGTATTTATTGTTAGAGATGTGGCTGTGTTTAAGCATCTTTGTACATCTCACAGGAAAGCCTGAAATGATTTGTTGGAAAATTAACAAGTTCAATTCATCACATTTGATGGACTCTTAAATCAGCTTATCAAAGGAGACATTAATTACAAGTGTAATTGACCAGCCAGATGTATCCCGTTCTCTGTCCAGCAGCCTCTATTAAACCATTACAAAACATTCAAAGCTCTTTATCTGAGGGAGATGAGAAGTTGCCTGTGCCAAATTCTGCTTTAGCAGAGGGATTTCCATGGTGTTTTTTGGGCTGAGGCTGAGCAGATCTTCCTGCATGGGCAGAGTGTTTTGTCCTGTGGTTTTACAGAGTTGGCTCCCAAGCTTGGACAGGGCTGTCCCCCAGTGCCAGGAGGGCTCCTGGACCCTTCCCACGTTTCAGTTTCCCAACTGTGAGGAGTTTGGGAGCTGCAGAGCTCCCAAAACAGGGGCTCTCTGGGGATGGAACCACCCTCACCTTGTGTCAAAACCACACTCCTCATTGTGCAAGGCAGGTCATGACCAAACTCAGCAGCTTCTTCCTTGTTTCAGAAACCAGAGCTTGGCCCTTCTGGCCATGGGCACACAGCTCTCAGGGTTTGAAGCCTTATTTCAGCATTTGGCTGCCATTTGCAGGGCTCTTTTTTAAAATTTATTTAGATGTATGAGAACTACGTTTGTGTTTGAGGTGGAATTATTAAAAACAGCATGCCATTAATGCACATTCCCAAACCCCTGAAGCCTCTTCTGGTTTTTTGAGTGCAGAATGAAAGCAGTATTAATTGCCAGGTTAACACATGTAACAATAAAGGCTCCTGCTCTTTTGTGTCTTCTCTTGCTTTCATTCAGATTACTTCCTAAGGAGTTTCTTTCTCACTTCAGACTGGGATTATTGTTGTATTCACCTCCCTACTTGCATCTTAAAAGTTTTGTTCCAAGTGCTGCCATGGTTTGACAGCATTGAAGGAGAATAACTCAGTAATTGCAAAGAAGAAAGGAGTGGGGCCAGAGTAGAACTTTGCCTATTGTGTTTGTGTTTGAAGGTGTCTTTGTGAGCTTGGAATTGGGAGTCTTTTTATTTTAATCATAGGTGGAGAGCTCAGATGGAGACATTGCTGGAAGAAAACCAAGGGTAATACAATTTTCCAGCCTCCTTTGGCTGTGAGGTCATTAGGGACAATGCACTGAAGCATCATGCAGCTGGATCTTTCTTGGAAAAGTGTGAAAATTCTTTGCAAGGTCCAGGCCATGTACAAAGACAAATTTATATTGGTTTTTGAAATGTCTTCTGAAGAGTGGGTTTGATTTTTAGGATGGAGCTGTTTAATACTTGGGGTTTTTTATGGTCTCTGATGACGTCTGTAATTGCAAATGCTGACGTCTGGCAAATCATGTTGTGGCTTTAAAATTTTTATTTCTGCAGAGCAGAGAGTACTTGAATGTGCTAGTGTCCCAAATGCTGAGCCTCCAAATCGAGGAGAAAAAAAGGGAAGGATAAAGTAGTTACATAATCTATCATATCCTTTCAGTTGGAGTTGGTTCAAGTGGTTCTGTCAGTGGTGTGAGAGGAGAATGAAATGTGAGCCATAAGTTACACATGCCAAAAACCAAAAAAAGAGGCTTTTTGCCACAGTGTGGTTGGATATTTGGCTTGAATGGTACGTTCTCCAGTTCCTTGCCCATTGATAAGGGAATAAGAACATATCTCTTACCTTGTGGGTGAGTGAAGTTCTCTACAGGAGCACATGCTAAGGGAATTCGTGCGTGGAAAATCCTTTTGTTTTCCACAGAGCATCCACTGCTCAGAGCACAGACCTTGGACTCGTGAGGTGAGGAGCAAGCAGATCACCTGTGGTGTGAGCACAGAGCAGGCATCAGGCCCATCCCAGAGCCCCTCAGGGGGCTGTGTTAGCACTGCATTAAATATGGTGTGCTCTCCTCCTTCTTGTGGCACAGAGGGGTCTGCAGGAGCAGTGGCTGTGCAGACAGTCCCTTTTCTCTTGTTCTTATTTGTGCATTGGTCTACAGCTGGTTTGTAACACATCTGATGACTTACACAGTTTCTTATAATATTTTCTTCCCTCCGTATCTTGGGGAAAATTGGCTTGGATGAGCTTTCTGTAGCTCAGGTGTTCCACGTCTTTGTCCACTTTGGGAAGCACTCAAGGAAAGGAAGCCCTCAGCTTCACTGTGTCACCTATTGGAGTGTTTAGTTGGTGTTGTGGGGGAGAATGCAGCTCATGGCTGCTTGGTTTTGTACCTGCCCCTCTCAGCAGAATCTGCTCCAGGCTTTCCTGAATGCCCCCAGGGTGGTAGAAGATGCCCTCTTAACTTTCTCCATGCCAAATTATTTCAATTTCCTTAGACTGTCCTCATTTGACATATGCTGTGGCCCCCTAATAATAGAATGCAATCACCATGCTGGTTTTCTTTTCCTCTACAGCCTGAATGAATGTATTTTCCACTTTTTTTTTTTAATGAAGGCTAATACCCAGAGGAGCAGGTATTTTGAATTTTCAGATTTAGATACAGATCAGGTACTTATTTTCAATATAGTTACTTATCAAAGATAATATTTCAGAATATCTGTAAAAAATATCTGGATAAAATTATCAAAATCCTGGAAATATACTTTCAATTTTTTTCTCCTTTTTTATTATAACTTTTTAGAATAAAGAATTAAAAAACAATTGCAGGTCTTCTGCCTGGGTGCCATGTGTAATAACCCACCAGCATAGCTTAAAAACACTTTCCTCCCATGTTTAAACTAAACTGAGCTATTATGGCCTAATTCTGATTTTACTTTTTCTGATTAAGTTGGTCTGTAATCTTACATGGTGCCTGAGTATTTATTACCAGTATTCAGTGGGGTGGATTTTTATCATTACTTGTTTTGTTTGGGTTTTTTGTTTGTTTGTTTGGGTTTTTTTTCTTTGGGGTTTTTTTCTTTGTGTTTTTTGTGGGGTTTTTTTGGGTGGTTTTTTTTTTTGTTTGTTTAGTTTTTTGTTGTTGCTGTTGTTGTTTAGTTTGCTTTGTGTTTAGTGGTTTTTTTTGGTTTTTTTTTTGGTTTTTTTGAGGTTTTTGATGTTTTTGTCTCTTTCTGTGGTCTTTCAGCTCTTCCATTCCCAGAGCACAGCCATCTGCTTCCTGGCCTCCACCTCCTGCAGGCCATCCCTGCTTGTCCTGTCCCCCTCCAGGACAGCTCTGTGTCAGTGTCTGTGTTTTTATCATACAGGGTTCTGAGCCTCTCTCTCAGGAAGCACAAACCAGGCACTCTGTGTGTCTGCAGCCCAGAGCAAGGGCACCTGGATCCCCCCTTGGGTATGAACCTAAATCCCCTGAACTGAAATCATTTCATTGCAGTGATGGGTGGAAGATCCAGGTGTGGCCTTGCTGCTTGCAGAGGCAGTGTGCTTTCTCCCTGAGGTCTGTGTTGGTGTTCGGTGCTCCTTGTAAATTTCCTCAGCAGTTCTTGTGATTAAAGAACAGGAATTGTGTTTCTGACAGTTCTTGGCAGGTAGAGTAGTGGCAGCAGTGTGGGAGATTAGCTCAGAGTGATTTAAAACAGAGACATGGATGGACCCTGTCTGTCACCATCTCAGTCATTTCTTATATAATCATTAGAAATGTTTCATAAGCTGGTGGTGACTCCCATTCAACTTCCTAGTGATGTTCTTAGTCTGTGTAGAGTATCTTTTTACCCATTACCTGGGTACATCTGATTCCTCCTTCAGTAGTAATCCTGTATCACAGAATCCCAGGATATTTGGGGCTGGAAGGGATGTCTGGGGATGATCTGGTGCATGGCACAGGAAGGTGCCCAGCTGGGGCTGGCATGGCTCCACACAGGGACACTGCAGGCCCTCCCTGGGCAGCTGTTCCAGGCTCTGCTGTCCCTCCATGCACACAAGTTCTCCCTGCTGCTGCCCTGCCCCTCGCTGCCCTTTATTTGATGGCCGCTGCTGCTGCTGCTGGCACTGGCAGCACCGAGCAGAGCCCGGCCCGAGCTCTGGCAGCCCCTGCAGATGTTGGGGTGCACGGATGGGATCCCTGGCAGCGTTCCCTTCTCCAGCCTGCCCAGCCCACAGATGCTGCACAGCCCAAATCCTCTCCGTGCTTCCCCTGGAGCCTCTGCAGCAGCTCCTGGTGTCTTTCTAAGCATTGTGGATTTTCTGTGGCTGATACATCCTTTCAGCTTTGTTTTGAGGTTCTCTTCAATCCTTATTGAAAAAGCTATTAACTTGAATTTAAGATTCTTTCCAGAAGTGTGTTGTGTTGTAGCTGTCTGCTTCTAATTTTTAATTGAACAGCCTCACCTAGGAAACGCTTTTGTTTTTTGGACAAAGCACTGTGTGTTTTGCATGTGTATGTGTATGACCCACATAACTTCCACTGTTTTGAGGGCCAGTGCAGTTTCAAATATGTTGAAATTAAAATGCCTGGGAGATTTTTGTGCTCACTCACAGCATAATGGAAGGGGGCATAATTAAAATAGTTGGGAAATATCATTAAGCATTGAGCTTGGCTTTGTTCAAGCTGAATTTAGACTGTTGCTTCTGCTGCTGGAGAAGATGGGTCTTTGAGTAAGATGTTTTCTCCTGACTGTTTCCTCCGTCAGCTTGAGAGGGGTTGTGATGGAGAGTGCTGATGGCAGTAGGCAGAGGTTTGACAGAAGCACAATGGGTACGTCTTCACTGAGAGATATGGTAGGTGGGGAGCCTTTGCAAAAATATTACAGGAGAGACAGAGCCAAGTGCTTTGTGCTCAGAAGTTGCTGCTGCTGAAAATGAGAACGTTTCGTGTTCCTGTCAGTTGGGACAAGCATGATCAGACAGCACGTGTCCCTGTGGAACAAAGAGCTGTGCAGTCACTTGGGGAGGCTGTGTGCCTCACTCAGGGTGCTGGGGGCTCTCAAGAGCTAGTGGAAATGCTGCTGTTTAGAGCAAGGTGGTAGTCCACACTTTTGTGTTAGAATCTCAAAACTAATTCTTTCAAGGCTATTCTGTCATCTTTTCCTTTGCTCTGCCTCTCCAAAACTTCTTGGGTTTTTTTAGCCATATTCTTCTTATTGTCTATTTATTGGTAATATTTTTTTAGCGCTTCAAAGTCTTTTTTTTCCTAAGTGATGCAAGGTAAAGTGGTGACAGTCTTGAGTTATATAATGTATAACACAGAACTCAACTTTTCTGTCTGCCAACCTGTTGTCTGGTGTTGTAGACTGGCTTTTTTCCCCTTTTGCTAAAAAAGCCTTCTAAAAGACTGGGTAACTCAAAAAGAAACTGAAATAGTATGAAGTGGCGTCCCGAATGAGTGTGCTTGAGCTTGCTCAAAAAATCACCAGCAAGGGTGTGAGCAAAAGCCAGATTTAACATTAAGCTACAAAGTGGTAATGTGAAGAATGGAGAATCAGAGAGGGTTGCTGTGGCAGTCGGGAGGTGCAGTGATGTAAGGACACAGAGCTGCAGCTGCACAGCAGTTGAGACAAGATGCAATAGTAAGAGATAGTGTTGAATTAAATGAGTAAATACTCCCTTTTTGTTGTTTGCTTGTCCAGCTGTACGTTGTTGTATGAAGTTTAAGGCCCACACTGAAAGAAAATACAGAGAATGACCCTACCTGATGGGAAAGAACACAGATCATTAGCATTTTATTTACGACTTGGCACAAACGTGGGTGACATAGGGATATGAAATGCTCCATCCTTGAGGACAGAAAGAGGGGTTGGGATTTGGAAATGATCCCAAAAGCACAATGAAGGGCTCATGTTTCATGGCCTGTCAGTGAGGTGCAAGAAAGAGAGATGGGGAGAGCCTTCCACACCTGATTTTAGGATATACAGCAGAAATGTGCAGTTTCATTCCTGTGCATTTTTCATCTTTGCTGTACAGATCCAGATATGTAGAAATACTTGTATTTATCCTTAGGGATAATCCCAAGGTGTAGTGAGAAGATTACTGGCTCTTTGTCCTCTCTCCTTCCTCACTCCCACTTTGATTGAGAAACAGCTGTTGGTCCATCATGGGGTGTAATAGAAAGAGTATTATTTAATCAGTGTGCATGTGGTATGGCAGATCCTGTGCAGGGTTTTCCTGTGCTTTACTTTGTGGTGTTCTTGTTGCCTTGTTTTGTTTGTTTTGTTTGTGGTTGGTTTTTGTTGCTGTTTGATTTTGTTTCATTGTAGTTGGTTTGTTTTTGATTTGGTTTGGTATGATTTTTTTTTTGTTTTGTTTAATTTGTTTGAAGCCCTGCAAGTAAAGGGACTTCTGCTTGGCATAATCCCGACTGGAGGAACTGCTGATTTTGGGGACACACTTGTGCAGCTGGCTTACCAGCTGATTTACCTGGAAAGAGGAAAATGATATTCTACAAATGTTAATTTAAAGGTATTATTACATTCAGGTTAGTTTTTGAGTGCCAAAAGTTGCTTTATTGCTGGAAGTGCACCATTCATTATTTCTGGAATGCCTTGTCCAAAGCAGGCAGATTGATAGAGCAGAGATTTTAAGATCTCATTCTAGCTCTCTGGGAGCTGCCTTTTAAAAAAGGAAAGGAGCACCTGCCTAGGTATCTGAATTTTGTTTTCCCCTTTTGTAAATTCTGCTGTGATGAAGCTCAGTAAAATGTAAGAAAATGGATCAATGCCTGGTTCATTTCCTAGCATAAGGCACGTCTCTGTCAGGGTGCAGGGGGAAGGAGCAGTGGGACAAGGACAGGGCAGATTGGTCCAGGCTTCTGATGAGACCAGACCAGTGTGAGCTGCATCCTCCCAACATCATGTTCTGTACAGCTTTTGCAAAACACTTTTTAACTGCAGACAGAAGTTCAGCTTACCTCCCAAAATGTCTTTTCAGTGGCAGCCTCCCCACATCTTGGATAAAAGCAATCTGAGCTAAGAACAAAGAGCCACCAGCATCATATCAGGTAGATCATAATGAACAGACAGCTGGGCACACCAGAAAATAAACACTGACCTTAGTAGAATGTTCCTGTATATATTTGAAATATACAAATATATATATAAAGGATATATAAAGGAAAGTATATATAAAGGAAAGTGAATATTGCTGGAGGTGAGGGCTGTGCTGGCTCTGAAGAGCTGTGTGATCTCACAGCTGCACAGGATAGTTCCTGTTAAGCAGTGCTGGTCACTGGCTAGGAGCTGCCCTGTGATGGGACTGGTTTGATGATCTGCTTGATAAATTGAGCCTTGCACTGTGGTAGAAAGAGATTTTAAAGATAGAGGTGTTCTACTGTTTGTCATCAATCATGTTAAAACTAGTGTGTCACTATAGGACAGGAAATAACACAACATGGACATGCAGATCTCTCAAGGTAAAAAAGAGGGAAGTTTAATTTCTGACTCCAATATTTATAGATTTCCAAAAGTGACAGTGGATTGGAGGGTGAAAGTGCCACCTCTCCAATGACACTAGACAAACCAAGTACATCAAATTTCTCCTCCTCCATCAAAGAATGCAAAACAATAAGTGATTTACATAAAGAGAGAAAGTTTGTTACAAGAATGTAAACATCAGAAGATTTAGAAAATCTTAAAAACACAGGGTGACACCAGTAAACTCTACAAGCTTGGTGTATTGAATGGAAAGAGCTTCTGCATCAGAGGTTAGGGTTTAATTTGTCCCTCCATGTGTTTGCTCACAGCCATACACGATGGAGAAAATGAGTGCATTTCAGGGGTTTCTCTGCCACGTTGTGAGTTGGTTTTTCTGACGCTGTTTGTGGCCGCCTCAGCCTCACACCACGTTTGAGTGGGCTGGAGCTGTCCTCTCTGGGCCTGCCTTTGTGAGTGCTGCCAGGGCAGTGCTGAGCTCAGAACACTCACCCCATCTCACAGGGAGCCCTGCTCAGCCCGAGTGCTGCTCTTGGCACCGCTCTCTAACAGCACTTGCCTGTGAATCATGCTCTGCACATCAGCTCTGAGGACGTGTGGAGCTGGGAAATAGCCTCCCTGAGATCAAGCAGGTACAGCATCTGCGTCTTCCCTGTCCACAGAGCCAGCTCCTCTGCAATTGAGGGAAATTAGATTGACGTGGTGGGATTGTCTGGGTTCAGCGTCGACTATTGCTCATCCTGGCTGTTCCTAGGTGCTAATAATAAATAGTTTCCTAGCAGTTCTTGATCCTTTCTACTTTCCAAGACATGAGTGCAATGTGTCTCATCCCATTCTTGAGACAGGCAGATGGAAGAAGCCTGAAGAAGATTTCTGTGTGTGGGTGCAGAAGCTGCTGGAAATGCAGCTGTGCTTGTGTTTTGTCCTGTGCTACCTAGTTCTGCCCTGACAGAAGGGATGTAGTCTCATGCACAGCCCTTTGCTTTTCTCTATCCTGCTTACTCCCATTTCTTTGGCAGCTCCTGCCTCTGAGTTCCTAAAGCTAAAAGAATGTTTTCTGAGAATTCCTTGGTTTCAGGCTTCAGGCTTGTCAGTGTGGTTGGAGTTCTTTTCAGATGTAGTTCTTCCTGAGAAAATCACAAAATGTGCTGAGAAATGTTGGTAGTTCAGATGGAAAAAGGCAAGCAAGGAGTTTTTCTCAAGTTTTTCTGTGTGCGTGTTTATATATTTGTATGTGTACGTGCATTTGAGTAAGCAGATACACATATGTGTGTGTATGTATATTAAAGTGTGTCAGAGTTGCTTCTGGGCTTTTCAGCATCTTCTGGCATTCAGGAGGGGTCTGGGATGGGGCATTTTAGAAGCTGGAGGTGCTGTGGGGTGCTGTGTTGTATGTAACATACTGATAACGCCATGTGGTGATTTCTGTTTGGTTTTCATGGACAGCAGCCATTTGTGTCAGATACTCAGAAAAGGTGACTGTGCTGTTGTTTTTCTGCAACAGCAGTCCCATCTCTGTTATCTGAAAGCTGCTCAGAGCAAACGTGGGGAAACACTTGACTCTGCCTGCAGAAAAAGCTGTTCTTCTAAAAATGTGTGTGCTCGGTGCCAAAAGAACAACTGCTTGGAAATGTCCCTGAGGCTTTGCCAGAGAAGCTGCTGCAGCTCTGTGCCAGGGCTCACCCAAAAAGGGAGGATGGTTGTTCTCCATTTCCACAGACACACTCAGAACTGAGCCCGCTTGATGCCTCAGGTTTTAGCTTTGATATTTTTCACATTCTGTGCTGCTGTAGTGTGTGGGTCTGGGCTCCATATCAGGGGATGGTGAGCTCTGTGCACAGAGCATGGAGACAAAACAATTCCTGCTCTAGTTTGGGAACAAATGATCCAAATCTCAGCCCAAGAGCACAAACACCGTGGGCTGGAGAGAGAAAAACAAGCAGGGTGGGACTGCAGGGGCTAAAGCTGGAATGGGACAATGAACTGCAAGGTGCAAATGGAGCAGAACTGATCCCAGGGACAGACCCCGTGTCCGCTCGTGCATTTTGGGGCCATTTTGGTTCATCTTGGGTNTCGGTCTCAAGATTGTTTATTGTTCCTTATCTATAAAATTCTTTCTCCTGTCCTGCCCAGGTCCGTCCAGCAGGACAGTCAGAGGCACTCTGCCTGCCCCAGGGCAGTGTTATCTTTTTATACTAAAAACCATGTGTACAATATTTGCAGTTACTTCCCAATACCTATCACCTATGTTAGAGAGTGAGCTTCTACTTTAAACCAACCCAAAAGTGCCAACATCACCCAGAAGATGGAGGCCAAGAAGAAGGAGAAAGGCTGGACATGTCCAGAACCTGCATCCATCTTCATCTTGCCCCCTGATCCCCCATTCTAAAAACCCAAAAATCTACTTTTCCACTCTGTGATAAATTCACTATCATTCTGCGTAAACTTTCGTGACTTGTAATTCTTCATATAAATGTTGGTAATTGCTTTTTTCCAAGGGCTAAATCAAAGGCACAGGGGTCTTGGGCTCTGTGCCAAGGTCTCTGAGGCCCCTAACAGAGGCTCGAGCCCTCCAGGGCAGCCAGAGGAATTTCCTGGGTTCCCACATCTGCCAAGCATGGTGATAAGGGAAGGTGACACAGTGTGCTTGGATATCTGAAAGGACTAATGCATTCAGGTTGTCTTGCCTTGCTGGGCAGTGCTGGCACTTTTTCCCTGCAGTGACAGACTGGTCATCCCAGCAGAGTGGGGATGATGTGTCAGAATAAGTCTTGAATGAGTTGTACAGGAAAAACCGAATAAATAATTTGTGCTTTACAGATCTGTTCTTAGCATCAGAAGTAAAAATTTTATACTAAATTTTAGGAGCAGACACCTTCCCAAATTCTGCATCATTGGTGTCCTTGTGTTGTGATACAGGGATGTGCAGGGAAATCTTGGTGTGTGCACCCCTGCATTTGAATGCACTAAATCAGAATGGGCATGGCAGAATAAAGGTAAAATTCTGCAGTTACTTGCTTTCCTTAGGAGGACTTACTGAGCTTTAAGGAAACTGAGTTTGGAAGTGTCTGTTTTGCAGTAGGTCTTTATTCACTTTATGCCTGTTTAATTGTGAATTGTAGAGCAATGAAGTGGTTCCTGCTTTATGCAGCAAACTGCAGTTAGCTCTTGTGCTTAAACCAAGCTCATTCCTAATAAAAGATTTTGTTATTTTTTAGATACCTTGAGTCAGTTTCTATTAATTAGTTTTATTTATGTTGTTTCCTTTTAGCTTCTAGCGTTTTCATAAATGTTTTTCTTAAGAGATCTTTCTGTCAAAGTGAGAGCGCTCTTTATATTTTTCCTACGGCACTTGTTAAGCAACAAATTTTAGGTTGATGCATTGAATTGTCAGATAAATAGAGGAATTAAACCCAGCAGAGTTGATCCTTTTTCACTTTGCCAGCAGGGTGTGACAGATAAATCAGTCCCTCCAGTAACAGGAGTAGGTTAGGATGCACATGTCATGTTATACATTATTGCATTACTTATTACAATGTTGCGTTACTTATTACAATATTGCATTACTTATTACAATATTGCATTACTTATTACAATATTGCATTATTCCATTATTTATTGCATTGTTGCAGTGCGGCGTGCCTGTGTGTGTTGTAGGATGCCAGCCTTTATTCAGCTGTCTGTGGACTCACTGGTTTCAGACCCTTGGCTGTGAGTGGTGGTCGTGTCCTTGGGCAGATTTTGTAATTTATCTGGAGGGCAGAGGCAGTTCTGCCCCAAGTGCCAGGGCTGGGAGGAGCAGGGTGTTCTGGTGGGGGGCACAGGGGATTCATCCGTCCCTGGTCACTCAGTGTCCCCTCCAGGGGTGCAGAAGGACTGGGCAGGGGGGTCAGGGAGCTCTGAGGGGTTGGGTTGATTTCTGATGAGCATGGCTTGTTTTCAGGGAGCTGGGAAGAGCTGAACTGCAGCTCATTTGGAGCTGCTGACAAGAGTGATGTTTACAGAGGCTGATGGTGAATTGACTTCTGATTTAAACAGGCATTGGTGGCTGGAGATAAAATAAGCATCGGCATATCATCCTGCCTATAATCAGGAAAATGGCCTTTGGTGATCATCTTGCTGCACATGAAAACCTTCTGCAGCAAACTTTGTTTTCATGCATCTTGTTAAAAATTTAGGTTTTTTTCACGTATTGAATCTGTAGCTTTCCAATTTTTTTTATTTTATCTAAAATACAGGTGCATACTCTTCAGTCAGAATGTCATATATATTTGATGTTGCTGTATCTACAATACAAATATGAAAATATTTGAAGATCATTGCAGATCACTGACTTAGTAATTTTAAGTTAGTGAATAATTGTGAATGTTTCTCATTCATTGAGTTGGCAAACAAAAATACTGTCAGAAGTCACTGAACATATATTGATTGTAGCTATCATATTCCAGAGTTTATGCTAAGGAGTTGGATACATTTGGTTACAAAAGGGAAGAAAATCAAATGAATTAAAATTACAGCAACGAATGTTTAAACACTAGAAAGCAAGCAGGTGTGGCATGGACCATCCAGTGAAATACACCCCAAAGCCTTCCTTTTTGACTTTCTTTCTACAGATCAGCTCTGCAGACCTTGTTAAGCCTTGCTTGTCTGTAGACATTGCTGTGAAAACATAAAGAGGCAGAAATTAAAAATAAAGTCTTTGTGTAAAAATGCTTCTGTAAATCCCTACCCACGCGTGGTCAGCAGAAGGGCCCTTCTGCCTTTGAGGGCTGACTCAGAGGGGCTGTGCTGCTCTCCAGGTGCCATCCATCACCTGGTGAGGCAGTGCTGAGGGTGTTCTGCAGTGAGACACTGATTTTGGTGCTGATTTACCAAAAAGGATGGAGCACAGGATGTGGTGGGGCCTGGAGCAAGGGTTGGCAAATGGATTTGTAGAGATTTTGAAGGACTGTGTTGCATGAGCTTGTCTGAGCATTCAGAGTCCGTCCACAAACAGCTTAAAAACCTGAGACACTTGACAAATCAAATTAAAACACACGCTGGATGATGGTTAGATGATTTGTTTGAAGGATGGAGTTTTGCACCTTGGCTAAAGGAGCTTTGCAAAATAGGTTTATATGCATTGATTCTTATTGTGGCATTGTTAGTGGTAGTGCCTTGTGTACTTCACTGTGCACAGCAAATGATGAACAAGGCCATCAAAGAAGTTTCTTCTGACAAGAGACAGGGGGAAATGTGGGAAATGGATTTATAGAGAGTTCTCAGGGCCTGACAGAAGGCTCACACAGTGTGCAAACTTTGAGACAAGAAATGCTGGCTTAGAAATGCCATGGAATGGACAGACATTGCTGAGAGAGAAATGGAGCTAGAAACAAGTTTCAAAGGGTGGCCTTGCAAAGACTGGATACTGTGGAGAAATAGAACTGTGAAAGATGCACTGTAGTGGGACCCACAAAGGGTAATTTTATAACTGGCTTTAAGGCATCTACAGCATGATGTGCCTAAAGCTGACAGGCTAAGAAATGCTTACAGTGTATTGTAATTAACAAATAGTTAACTTCTGATTGTGATGGAGTGAATCATAACATCTGTACTGTCTCACCCTTCAAATGAGACTGAAAATGGAATAAGAGTTTTTAAAACACCTCTCAAGTTGTTCCATCTCGGGGTTGTGAAAAGGTATTGTCCAACACAAGGGGGAAAAGGCAGGGAGGAAAACAGCTGACTGGGGTTGGTGTTTTCCTTTGCTTGAAGGATGTTTGCTCTTCCTGAGAAGGGCTGGGGAGAGGGGACTCCAGAGGGTGTAAAGACTGAAAACTTAATTTGATCAGTCAGTTGAAGGCAGAGCAGGATCACTGAGCATGTGCTGGGACAAGTCTGGTTAGTTGGACACGTGTTGAGGAAATCAACTCTCCTTTTTGAGAGCTGGATGTATTGATCCTTTCAGGTGGGGGTATGTGGAATGTGAGGCAGAAAACCTGTCTGTTTTTCCCTGTGAAGTTGGAAAGCCCTGCTGACAGGGTATTGATTAACTTCCATGCTGTAATACCTGCACAGTCCCTCTCATTGGCACAGTTCCAGTCTTCTCAAAGCACTTGGCTGATTCACATCCCATGGGGGTGTGAGAGTGACTGGAAAACCTGAGGCCAAGTGGGTTTAGTGTGTGTCTTCCCACTGGAGATTCCTCCTGGCCCGTGGCTCAGTGCTCAATGTGAAGCTGTGTAATTCTGCTCAAGGCTAGCAGGGCCACCGTGAGTTCTCCTGTGTGGGTTTTTATCCAGCGTTATCTGTTCAGTGCTTATCAACAACAACTGTGCAAATTGCCATGATAAGGCAGTGAACAATCTTAATTCCAGCCACCAGTTAGGGAAAATAGGCAGTGTGGAAATGCTGCATCTCGTAAAGTTTGGTGTGTTTGGTGGTGCTGTTAAAGTGGGAGGAGCTGCTGATACAACCAATGTAATTGATATAACTGCTGGCAGGAGTGGATTATCAGTAATAACCCATCCTTGGCTTCCGGGACTGCAGTAAGGCTAAAAGAAATCCAGCCCTTTAGTTCTACAGCATGGAAAAAAAAAAATCTTCCAAAGGATAGTTAAATATGGAATGGGATAGGATAACAGCTTAAGTTTGATCCTCAGAAGTCTTTAAGAAGAGATAAAGCAAATGCTTGCTATGATTGGTGAAGATGTGTTAGTATCTACCTTGCAGGTGTGTTACACCACTTCTTGCTGTCTCTCTTTTGGCTGTGCTTGCTGCTGTTTGGGTTTGCTTTATTTGCACTTTCACAGAGGTTAGAAGAAACATTAAAAAAAAATACACCATGCTTGGAAATGTTTTCAACCTACTTTAATAGCTCATTTCTTAATTCCTTACCCATTCAACTCCTAACAAAGCAAAGACAAAAGAAAGTGCACCTTTGTAACCTCCTTCATGAAGGGAGTGTAAAAACCTGAAAGTCAATTTTTTTTTTTCTTTACAGGTTACAGGATGACAGAATTAGGTTAGAAAGGATGGAAAACCTCAATTTTGAGTACAACCAAGCTTTCCAGAGGGTTACTGACTTCTATGCAAAAGAGGTGCCTGGTACTGCAGGTATGTTCACTCAGATTTTTATGCAAAAGAAGTGCCTGACATTACAGGTCTTTCATTCCAAATATCTTTGAAGCATGCACCCTGTTAGCCTTTACAGTCACACAGGCTTTTGGCCACCTTTGCTTCATTCTCTGCACAGTGGGATGTCATTTTGAGCTTGGAGGAAAAGGAATATTATTTAAATAGAAATGAAACAGGGCTACCATTACTTTTTCTCATAGCTTGAAGGCGTGTGTTTAGACAGATTTAAATTTAAACATACATAACAGCTGAGGGGGATTACTCAACATCTGAAATATTCCTCAAGTTCACAGAATCCTGGAATATTTGGGGCTGGAAGGTCCCTCTGGAGCTCCCCAGCTCCAGAAGGCAGAGTGCTCTGGGCAGGGGCACAGGAAGGTGCCCAGCTGGGGCTGGCATGGCTCCACACAGGGACACTGCAGGCCCTCCCTGGGCAGCTGTTCCAGGGCTCTGCTGTCCCTCCATGCACACAAGTTCTCCCTCCTGCTGCCCTGCCCCTCGCTGCCCTTTATTTGATGGCCACTGCTGCTGCTGCTGGCACTGGCAGCACCACTGAAAAGAGTCTGGCACCATCCTTTGACACCCATTTGAGGTATTTATATGGATTGATGGGATCCCCTCTCAGCCTTCTCTTCTTTGGACTAATCAGGCTCAGCTCCCAGTCTCTCCTCACAGGAGATGCTCCAGACTCTTAATCATCTTTATGGCCTCCACTGGAGCCTCTACAGCAACTCCTTGTCTTTCTGGAATCTGGAGTCCAGAACTGAGCACAGCATCCCAGATGTGGCCTCACCTGGGCAGGGCAGAGGGGCAGGATCCCCTCCCTGACCTCCTGATGCATTCCAGGGTCCCACTGGCCCTCCTGGTCCCCAGGACACTGCCAGCTAAAGGTCAATTTGCCCCACACCAGCAAGCCTAGGCCCTTCTCCACAGAGCTGGTCTCTTGTGGGTCACTCCCAATCTGCTCTGGTACTTGGGGTTATTCCTCCCCAGGACCTGTGGTTGCCCTTGTTGAACTTCCTTGGGTTTCTCCCTGCCCAGCTCTCTCAAGCACAGTGTCGCCTTGGTGAGCACAGTGTCCCCAACCCCTGCTGGCCACTCCTGGTGGCCTTTCCTTCTCCTTGCTTGGTGATGACCTGCAGAGCCACCTGTCCCATCACCTTCCCAGGGATGGCTCCTGGGAGTGTCCTGTGCCCTCCTTCTTGCCCTCTTTGAAGGCTGGAGTGACATTCTTGTTGACTAAGTTCTGAAGTTCTTGCAGGTGTTACCTGAGAACAGCTTTGAAAACATCCCTGAAAAAAGCTGAACTCTGTGGGCTTTTAAAAGCACCAGTTTGTGCTGTGGAATCGTGGAGTGAATTTTCCTGTTGCTGCAGCTGGAACAGGCACTGTAGTAGAGCACTGTGCACAAAAATGAAGATGTTAGAATTCCATTCTTAGTCTGTATATTTATAAGTTTGTTATGCCAACAGTTAGTAATTTTTTATGAAGAAAAACCCATGAGTCAAATGTTTTCTGTTTCATCATGTGTTTACACTGTTGCAATGTGTCTGCATTATTTGGAATTATAAGTGTTATTTTGGAGCCTTGCTTTATGTTGATTTATAGATGTCATAAAACACTGTATATACATGACAGATTTCTATTAAAATAAATTGAAAAGCAGATTATCCTTTTTCTACAAAGTGGATTAACCAGAAAATAAACACTTAACAAGAAAAATTATTTTTTCTAGGTCCTCAAAACCTATCTGTAATACTAAGCTTGGATAAGCCTGTTATTTGCTCTCTGGCAGCAGTAATTACATATCTCAAAGAATTTAATTTGGAAAAGATGCTTTACAATCCAAGGTAAGTTGCCTTATATAAATTTCCAATTCAAAGCACCACTTCTTGCAAGTTTTAGCAGACAGTGTCCCTGATTGTAATGTGAAACTTGCTAGTGATAAACATAGTCTTTGTAAAAATTACACCTTCCATTTGATTTCCAAATCAGATCTCAAAGAATCAAGTGGTTCCTTTGAGTGGTGTTTCAGGAGAACCTTTGTGAAGTTTGTGTAGACATTACTGTCAGTGATGTGAATGAGCCTGTACTGCTGCCAGGTGATACTGAAAACAAACAAGGTGCAAAAACTGTTTGATACTATGGAAGAAATTTTAAAGTTTGTTGGTGTCAGCTGTTGCATCTCAACCTCAGTTTTACTGTGTAACCAAAATGTGGGGCTTTTCTGGGCAGGTAATAAAAATAAAATTGCTGTTGCAACGTAGCCTTGTGGATGTCATTGCAGTTTGCCAGCAGTGTGTAAATAATGCTTTCTTTCTGTAGCTCTGGAGGCAGGTATAAACTCTGTGCTGTTTCAGCTGTTGAATGTAATTATCAGTTTTAGGGAAAATTGTTTAACACATCCTGGCTTTCTGGAAAGTCCCTTGGCTGGACTCAGGGGTAAGTAGAAGTGGGGAGAAGGATCATGGCAAAAGCTGTTGCTAGAGGACAACCATTTGTGCAAAGTTTCTGCAAAACCACACTGATAGGGATGTGACCTTGTCACCTCTTAAGCAGTCCCAGCACCTGGGTTTATTAGATATGCTGAGATGAGTACTCAAGATTTGTGACAGGCTTATGCAGGTGGAATCAAATGAAAATTGTCACTGCTGTCACTGTTAAAGCTTCTCTTATCCTGTCTTGCATGAGTATAAATCATTGCTGTCCTACCTGGCTTAGCTTTGGAAATATCATTGAGGCTTATTAAATGAAACAGCTTTATCTGTCATGGATCCTCTGAAAAATACTCTCCCAGTTGTCTCAGTATTCCTCTGTTCCATAAGTATGCAGGATTTAATAAAGTCAGTCTGGCTGCAGAGTGGGAACTTAGAAATATGTCATGTCATTTGTAAATCATTCACATGTTGTGTGGGTTTCTGAGAGTTTGAAGGCCACTTTTGAAGGGCTCCCTGCATTACCAATTCAGGTTACCATCTGCATTTAAAACATCAACTGCAGGTGCCAGCTTACACTCTGCTGAAACACATTCCCAGGTGTCCACCAAAATATTTGGAAATTATATGAGTTCTGAATTTTGGGATGGATTTCTTTTCTTAAGTTGCCCTTCTCTCCAGGTTGTACTTGAATGTTATCAAAAGGTTTGATGTGCTTATGGAACTGATGGGGAAAGAGTTCTTGTGCAATCTTCCCTGCTGATCCATCAAGGTGTGTGTGATCTGTGGTGCTCCTGCACTGTGGTGTGCCTGCTTATCTTCTTTGGCTGCCTTTAAAAAAAAAAAGTGTTTTTTTAATATACTGGAATAGGTGGAGAAATCTTGTAGAACTTCTGAGGAAGAAAATGAATTCCAAGGAAATGCCATTTCATAGTCAGCTCGTGGGTCACTGCTGTCACAGTGCCCTGTGTGCAATCACACAGGAGGTGAATGTTCTTTCAGCTGGAGAAAATGTGAAATCCATCTTTTATGTAGAAGTAATTCTGTTGCAGAGGACAAATATAATTACCTGGAGGCTTAGGTAGCAGCAGTCAGTCACATTTGTAACAGCTGCATCCTAAAATCAAGTACATTATAGACTGGGAAGGAAAAGCACTAAATCTTAGCATTGGCATTTGCCTGCTGAAGGTTGCTCTAATGGATTTCTGGGGACTGTATGAGCATCTGAGGGAAAAGGCAAAGAAATACTTAATACCTTGGTGAAGTTCTGTGAAGAAATACAATAACATTTCTTGAGACAACTTTGTGGTCAGGAGCTTGGATTCTGCTGTGTTTGTTTCTAAATCCTTTGTGCTCCAACTGCCCAAGTTCCGCTTGCTGCTTGTAGTGTGTCATGGGGATCAACAAACTGAGCCAAATATTCAGAAAAACTCAATTCAGTATTTTTTCCTAATGCCAGTGAAATACTATCTAGATACTGAACAGTGAAAGACTTTTAAGCAAATGATGTCTGGCTCAATAATGTCCTGAATTAGGAAACAGAAGAGAATTAACTTCCATTGCATTGTCTAGGAACCTGAAATTCCCAGAAAAATTCAGGTCAGTGAGCATGTACAGATGAGTCAGAGAGCATGAAGTGGGGGTTGTGAGGTAGTTTTCAGTTTGTTAACGTGTCACAGGTCTGGATGAAGAAGACCTGTTTGATAGGAAGAATGACAGAAAAATCCATTTCACCTCTGTACCTTCTTTGGACAAACACTGTTCTCCCAGCTGAAAACAAGTTTCCATTTCAGTTTAGTAGGAAGAGTCATGAGTTACCATGTGAGTCAAGGAATTGGGGAGGTGAAGCAGGTTTTGCTCTCATATTTCGATGAAGCTTTTAAATCTACTTTTAAGATCCTGAAACGAGCAAAATGTTACAAGAAATAAAGATTTCTGCCACAGCAGGACCCCCAAGCTTGGCTTGGTTGCTTTAGACTTCCAGCAGCAAGTAAAAATACATTTAATAATGAATGGTAAAAGTTTTTGTTAGTCAGTGTGTTCTAATACCTTTACATACTGAGAGACCTTTATTAAAGGTTTTTGTCAAGAAGTTAGTACACAGGTAGGAGAGGTTTTCAAGCACATTTGAGTATCCAATTTTGTTTGAAAAAATAATCATTGGCATAGCAGTTGCTGAGGAAATGTGTCGTGGTGTGTTTCAATTTCACCTCTGTGTTTTCCAGCATGTTGGATATGGAGGAGAGAGACTTTGTAGATAGTGGTTTGTAAGTTTTGAACAGTGATGGATGAACTTCAAGAAATCATACACAAAACAAAAAGGGATTCAGAACAAAAGTTCTAGCCCTGTGGAAATACTCACTAATGAGTTTAAACCTGGTTAATTAAACACAAAACATAGTCTTGGGCTTGACATCCTTTGCTACACAGATTGTGGTAAATGTCTTTGTTATGGAACCTAAGGAAAATTAGTCCTTCTGAAAAATGGAGAGACTTGTTTTTACTTCTTAAAGCTTTTAGGGATTCCTGCATTTATTGTCTGTGTAAGTTTATTTAGTGGTTTATTCACCGCTAGAGATCTCAAAGACATAGACCCTGGAGCTCTGTAAAAGGTAATTGAGCAAAGAAAATCTGTTGCTTTCAGGGTGCCTTGCAGCTTCACTCAGAAGCATTAGAGATTTGGAAAATTAAAGTAGTTGAAAGTTCCTGATCTAAATAACATTCATTCACTTAGGCTGAGATACCGAGTATGAAATTATATGTATTAATGTCCTGTGGAGAAAATAAGGAACACAGCACATTAAAACCACCTTTCACTGCAAGCTTCTCGAGAGGCAAAGTCATAGAATCTGGCTTAGAATCCCAAGACTGACTGGGATCAGAAGGGACTTTCAAGTTTCTCCCACTGTGCCAGTGTCCAGCCTGGCCTTGGGCACTGCCAGGGATGCAGGGGCAGCCCCAGCTGCTCTGGGAATTCCATCCCAGCCCCTGCCCACCCTGCCAGGGAACAATTCCTTCATGAAACTAACTCTCTCCTACCCTAGTTTAAAGCTCTTCCCCCTTGTCCTAACTGCCTGTGTAGAAAGTTGCTCTACTTTTTTTTATGAACCCCTTAAGTACTGAAAAAATAACACAGATGATCCAGTTTCTCCAGTTACAATAATAACTGAAGTCTGGGGATATGCTGAATCAGAACAGTAACCTTTTCATACTCATCATCGTGTGGTCCTGCTTTGAAAAAGTAATTTTATGGGCAGGAGCCTCATTCTCATGAGCGTTCCCTGTAAGATTCCTAAATCTCCCTGGAAGCTTCTGTTTGTTTACTCTTTTCCTTCCTCTAAGCCCAGAGGTGACTTGACCCTGCCTTGCCACGCTCCTGTTATGGATTTCCCAGCTGTGCCCACTGCTTTCCACTGGGCTTTGTGCTGCTGAGGTGCTCAGAGAGCTGCAGGGCTGTGCTTTGAAGCTGGGGTCACAGTGTCACCTGCAGGAGGAATTTTGGCCCCGTGATGCTGTCCAGTGATTTCTGGAAGGTCAGCAGTGCAGGGAGGGCTGGCAGCAGCACACCAGCACCTCACACCCAGCTTGTGCTGAGACCTTTGCTGCAAAACCAGCCCTGACTCAATGGTTACCTACAACCTTCTCCTGCCATCTGGTCTCTAAATACCTCATAGAGAATGTGGGTTTTTTTTTTTCACATTTTTATCAAGTTCTGATCCCAAGCTGAGGGAAGATGAGTGGGTGGAAGCAAAACATGTTATGTGCTGTGACATGTGGAATTGTTGGTTGGGCATATCCTGCAGTTGATCTTGGCTGTTACTCATGTACTCTAAACTCTCAATTACCACGATTAATAGCAGGGTGAAGTAACTCAGATAAAGAAAACACCTGGGTAATGTGAGACGCACATAATTTGTGCTGTGAAAACAACTTCAGCTTGTCTGATCTGAAAGAACTGTAAATACACTGTGAGAGAAGAGTGAATCCACTGTGCAGTGGAGCAGAGTGAGTTGACTTCAGGCACTGCTGAGCAGCCCTGCTGTGAGCAGAGTGTGTCCTGTGCTAGCTGCTCTAAAGCCAGGACCAGAAAAACCCACGATCCTGAAGCTCTGATGTGACAGGAGCATCCTCCTGGCTTTGGAGAGCAGGTGGGAGGGCTTGGCTCTCACCCAGCTGAGTTTAAGAGACCAGGGGCTGGAGCAGTGGCAAACGGGGAAACTGCATTGGTCCTGGGTGCAGAAAGGTGCCTTTGGAACAGCAGATGGGATTTGCTGCTTCATGCAGGGAGTGGGAGCCAGGCAGAAATCATTCCTAATTAATTTTCGCCAGCATCAGCAGTTGTGACTGAGGATAATAAAGAGAAGTATTGTTTTGTTGCTTACAATGTCGTGTAATTTGGAAAGTGTTGCTGGTTTTGCCTCCAGTGTTTTCTTTTGCTGGTCAACTTCCTTGGTTTCTGAAATAGCACACAAAGCAGAATAATTATGACTATGGGTACAGTTCTGAGTCAGCTGTACTTCCAAGCTGTCATTAAAATTCTTGAGGGCCCTCAGTTGAATCTGCTTTTTTTACAATTCTGTGGAAAATACTTCTAATTTGACCCATTATTTAGGAAAAAATTTGGTAGCAGGCCCAAGCATCTGCATATGACATAAATATATAAGATTAGTCTCTGAATATTTCATATTTCTTAAAGTTTTGGTGCTGTTCTTGTTTTTAGTGTAGCAGCAATGCAGCAGTGTGTCTAAGAGGAAAAGGTAGAGCATTTAAGTACTTTTCCAGAGGGTTTAAAATCGAACGCACTGAAAAACTTTTTGTGAGTCAAAAAAGTCAAGAAAACTGTTTTGAATCTTGCCCAGCAAGTGGTTCTGCTTAGTCTAGGACAGCAAAGAGTGTCCTAGATTCTGTGCAAAGGGCAGTCAGCAGGATGATTAACCCAGACAATCATGACTTGATTTGTCAGAAGCATTTAGGGAGGATTTTGCACTTCACAGTCCTGACTACTGCGTGTGTGCCTGAGACTGAAATGATTGTCAGGCCTAATGTGACTGCACAGCTAATACCAGTATATTTTGATGATGAGTTGTGTTAAAAATTTGTTCCATTCTTGAAGTATTAATTGTTAGTCCTGTCGTTGCTAAATTGTAAAGTGAATAAAGTAACCACTTAGTGGAAAAGGGTTAGATAACAGAAAGGCTGGATTTTGTTCTGAGCTTTGTTAGTGTCATTGTAGGAAATGGGGACGTGAGTCTGAAATTTTATTTTCCCAAGCAGAAAGTTAAAAGTAGTTACTAGTGTTCAGTTCTATTATTTATTTGAAGAGATTTTAATTTCTGGCTTGACTTTTAAAAATTTATTTGCGAAGCTGTTGAATTCTGTAATGTGAGAAACCTGAGAGTGTTTCAGTGTTCTGCCCATGCCCAAATTTAAGATAAAACATCTGAAATTCCTCTCCCCAGCAATTTCAAACAGTTGTCCAGTGAAACGGAATACATGACAATTAATGGGACAACAATGAAAAATCTTGAAATTTTACAGAATCAGGTAAGGACAAGCGTAACATTTTTTTAATAAATGCTGAGATTTTCATGGCTGTTTGACTTACTTTTCCCAATGAAGTTCATCAGATTTGCAGATCTGACCCATAAGTCTTAAATTGTTTTAAATGGGATCAGACTGAAGGGAGATAACATTTTCAGAGGCATAAATGAAGTTAATCTCTACTAGCTTTTAGTATGAGTTAGGAACTGTGCTGCACTTTGACTAACAAAGAACTTTCCTGAAGTTTAATTTCTTCAGCAACTGCAGTTATGTCTGCAGTAGAGCTTGTTTTTGTGCTCCTGCTCAGAGCTTTATGCACAGACTTATTTTAACTGTTGAATTGATCCTGGTCATTTCCTAAAAACCATTTTCTAGCCAAAGGAAAAGCATACTTAAGTATTTCACTACTCCTGGAGGCTCTTCACGTAAGGCATTCTTGAATAAAATTGATAATAAAGGTACAGTTGCCATATCTTGAAGCCCAAACACAATGTTTTGAATAATGTGAAGGTCCTCCCACTGCAAAACTGAGCAGGTGAAAATAATTAAGTTATTTTTGTTATTTCAGACTGACATGAAAACAAAGGGAAGCCTGCTCTGGGTGTTGGATCACACTAAAACTTCGTTTGGACGTCGAAGGTTGAGGAAATGGGTGAGCCAGCCCCTGCTGAAACTGAGGTGAGGTGGTTCCTTATGCTGGGCTCAGCCTCTGTTTTCTGCTTGTGATACTGAGTATGCCCAGTGAATTTCTTTGTCCAGAATACCTGAGATCCACAGCAGAGTCTGCACAGCAGGTGACTCAATAGCAGTGATGGGTGTTATGTAGAGGTTTGCAGCAGTTAAACCATTCTTGTGGGCTCAGATAAATAGTAATGAGTTTGGACCAAGTTAGAAATTCCTCTGCACAAATCAGAGTGGGCACCATTCTAATTCTGTACCCTTTTCCAGAAAATGAACGAGGATGACCTGGGATTGGAGGTTGTTTCGTTCCTAAACTTGCCAATTAATGTTGGATGTCTTCCTTGCTTCACAAGTATTTACATTTACACAAGTATTTACATTTAATGTGTTTAATTTTTTCTGAAGTAGCCGTGGATGCCTTTGTTATCCCTGTACACAATGTATTGCACAGGAGAGGGTTCCTTTTTATTAATCCTGAAAGGTGATGATATTTGGCCACTCCAGTATTTTGACCTGTGCTTTAGAAATGTTGTGTTTTGTAGCAGTACTGTGCTGGTTCTGACTTGTCTCAGTTTTGAAATGGACTCCATCTTTTCTGATTTCTCTTGGCAGACTCGATTTGAGTGCTGAGGTTGAATGTGTGGTAAATAGCAGTGTTGAGTCCATGGGCTGCTTTTGCCCACAGTTTGAATTTTTGGATCCATTCATTTGAGTGTGTGTTTCCTGAGCATTGTCAATGTAGAGTTCGTTGAAGTTGTCACTTTGTTCCTTTCACTTGTAGCATACAGGAGATGATCTTTTGACTTGGTTATCCACAGTAATTTTCCCCTCTGTTTTACTGTTTAAAATAAATTAAGCAGTTTTAATTTTCATTACATTTTTTGACGGTTTAAATAGTGAGATATACCATTGTTTTAGCATCTTGCTCTTGCTGGTAATTTACAACTGTTTCTTCAGAAGCATTTTTTTTTTTTTGGACCAAATCTAGTATGTTAAAGCACTGCACTTCTGCAGCATCACTGCTTAATTTTCTTATTGGCCCCTTTCTAATAAGTTAATTTCAGTGGCCTTTTTTTTTTTTTTTTAATTCTTCTGATAATAGCTTTCATGTATCTTTCCCACTTCCAAAGGCTTTTGATGTAACCATCCTAAACAGCATGGGAGTTAACCAGGACATTGTGTCATGAAAAGCATTTAGGTGGAATTTCGGGGCTGCTTTGCAGGGATAAATGCAAATAAATGAGTTTATTTACCTCCCTGCCCTGGAGACATGCCGGGTGTGTGTGTGCAGCTGTCAGTGGAGGGAGCCAGAGCACTGAGGATGGCCCTGGGCAGGAGCTGGCTGGGCTCCTCCTGAGCTGGCCACAGTGAGTGACCACAGTGAGTGACCACAGCAGCTCAATGGAGCTCCTCCTCCCACCCAGCACAGCAGGCAGAAACTGCTTCCCCAGCACTCCAGGCCCTCTTTGTTAACCAATATATTTAGTTTAAATTCTCCCTTGTCTCAGTGCAGAACCAGCCTCACAGGTTTGTGGTTTTGTTTCCTTCTCTTACCCCTCTTTCCTTCCTCCTTCTGCTTGGCATTTTCAGGCTGCTGTGGCTGGAGGTGATGGTGCTCCTCAGTACTACTTGAGGCTTAAAAAGCTGTTTTGCTCTGTGTACTTCTCCCTTTCTGACTCTCAAGTTGTAATTTTACATAGTTAGTGCATCAAGCATCCGGCAGTATTGTTCCCAGTAATGCACACAAATGCACTCAGAGAACATTCCATAATTGCAATTCACCTGTGCCTCCTGGAGTGACATTCTCAGAGGAAGTAAGGCTCCTGTACTGCATCTTTTCCAGTCAGTGAGTAGGTGTATCAAGAAGTGAGAGGGTGTAATTACTGCTTTATGCCTTAGAGTTGAAAATCACTTGGGATGATGACTAAATTTCCTGTGAAGAAACCATACATTAGGGTGAATAAAGATGGAATGTGTACAGACTCATTTGGGCAAACTTGAAGATACTCTCTAAATCATCAGTGATGTAGAGGCAAGACGTGTACATTTGGGAAAAAAACGGAATGGCAGAAAAAAGTTTAACCAAGAGGTGTGTAATGTCCTCAGTTACTCACCTGGGTACACAAAGATAATGAGATAAAAGCTTATCAGTCTCTAGCAACTGAGCTTTTCAGGAGGAATGAGGAAAGTTGTTTNCCTGGAGACATGCCGGGTGTGTGTGTGCAGCTGTCAGTGGAGGGAGCCAGAGCACTGAGGATGGCCCTGGGCAGGAGCTGGCTGGGCTCCTCCTGAGCTGGCCACAGTGAGTGACCACAGTGAGTGACCACAGTGAGTGACCACAGCGAGTGACCACAGTGAGTGACCACAGCAGCTCAATGGAGCTCCTCCTCCCACCCAGCACAGCAGGCAGAAACTGCTTCCCCAGCACTCCAGGCCCTCTTTGTTAACCAATATATTTAGTTTAAATTCTCCCTTGTCTCAGTGCAGAACCAGCCTCACAGGTTTGTGGTTTTGTTTCCTTCTCTTACCCCTCTTTCCTTCCTCCTTCTGCTTGGCATTTTCAGGCTGCTGTGGCTGGAGGTGATGGTGCTCCTCAGTACTACTTGAGGCTTAAAAAGCTGTTTTGCTCTGTGTACTTCTCCCTTTCTGACTCTCAAGTTGTAATTTTACATAGTTAGTGCATCAAGCATCCGGCAGTATTGTTCCCAGTAATGCACACAAATGCACTCAGAGAACATTCCATAATTGCAATTCACCTGTGCCTCCTGGAGTGACATTCTCAGAGGAAGTAAGGCTCCTGTACTGCATCTTTTCCAGTCAGTGAGTAGGTGTATCAAGAAGTGAGAGGGTGTAATTACTGCTTTATGCCTTAGAGTTGAAAATCACTTGGGATGATGACTAAATTTCCTGTGAAGAAACCATACATTAGGGTGAATAAAGATGGAATGTGTACAGACTCATTTGGGCAAACTTGAAGATACTCTCTAAATCATCAGTGATGTAGAGGCAAGACGTGTACATTTGGGAAAAAAACGGAATGGCAGAAAAAAGTTTAACCAAGAGGTGTGTAATGTCCTCAGTTACTCACCTGGGTACACAAAGATAATGAGATAAAAGCTTATCAGTCTCTAGCAACTGAGCTTTTCAGGAGGAATGAGGAAAGTTGTTTTTCTGCAGAAGTTAGGTTTTTGTGGGTTATAGAAGTGTTGCCTCACCTCTGAAATCCAAGTTCCATTGAGTGCCTTTCTCCCCTGGTGTTTGTAGGTGGAAGAGAAGGGGATGATAGCCTGGAGCATCTGTGGGTGAGAGAGGGCTGCTGTCCCCACTCAGGCCATGGGGTTCCAACAGGAAAGGGGCAAGAGCAGCCAGGGGGCTCAGGACAGCTCTCAGCATCCAGGGTTGTGTGCAGTGCTGGAATCTGAAATGCAGGGAGCTCTCAGAACCTTGGGCCTGTAAGCCAAGGCTTAGAATTAAACCCAGGATTTGATCTGAGACCTTGGGAAAGGCTCCCAAACTCAGGTGCTAGAAGCAAGAATGAGGATTTATAGTTTAAAGCAGAGACACATTGAACTAAGTAAAGGAAAGTTTAGAGTTTTAGAGTTTAAGATATAGAAAAAATAAAAGTACTTACAGAGGTAAACAAGAAGTGTAGAATGCAGCACTGTAGGTTTGTGTATCATTACATCATTGGCTAAGAAAACGTACACTGTAGCATGGGTCCATAAGACAAAATATTTCAGGATTTGCTCAAAAACATAAATATCCTTGTTGGCAGTATTTTATTGGTTAAGAAATCCTTCAAAGGTCTTGTAACTAAGGGTCTTCAGACCCTCTGAGCCATGTGGTGAAGATGTGAGCAGAACTCACCCTTCCTGCCCATGTAAAAGATAAGAAAAATAAACCACATCAAGATAAACAATTCAAAGATTCCATCTCAAATTCTTTCCAAAACTCCCCACAAGTGAATTATCACAGTGCCACAGTTACAAATAATTTCTTCCCTAGTGGGAAGCAGATCTCAGAGCCCTTGAGGCTGATGTCAGAGTCACTGCTTCTTCAGTACCTACATGAGGAAGACAAAGATAAGGATCACATGGGCCTGGCTGAGCAAAGCTGGCTCTGGTTTTAATCTCTTGTTGTGCTGTTTATTTTGGATGTTGTCCTGTATAGACACTGCCCTGCACATGACCAATCTGAAACCTGACCTCTGCAGAGTGTGTCCTTCCCTGTCTCTGTATTATCCATGGTTACCCACTGCCTCCCTGCTTCCCTTCCAGAATCTTCTTTACCTTTCCCTCCTTCCCCAGGTGTCAGGAGTGCTGATTGCCCATCTGCAGTGCAAACAGACAAATAAACAAATAAACACTGCATCCTTTCCCTGGGTGGGCATTAATTTGTGTCTGTGCCTTGCTCAGATGTTCATTCTTGCACAATTTCTTGGAAATCTGCTTTTTGGATATATCAGATACACAGCCTTGTCAAGGTTGGCTGGAGTTGAACAAGAGAAGGGATTTCTGGTGCCAGGGAAGAGGGAGAGATCTTGCTGTGGCACTGGGGAGAATCTGGCTGCTGTTGGCCTCTGCTGCAAAAGTGCTTCCTTTGAGTTAAAAGGATTTCCAGTGCAAAATTTAGAAAGCTTAGGGATGTGTGTGAGATAAACTGGAAGGGTGTGAGATGTGGACATGCCAGTTTTCACAGTAATTTCTCTCTTTGGGTGTTCTCCACAGGTTTTTGAGTGTTTTTGTGTTTGAAGTAGTTTAAGAGACTGAGTGACCCACAAGTGCCTGGATTGTATTTCTTTAATATTCTTTTGTCTCTGTTGGATTTTTAGTGTTACATATGATGTGCCTGCATTTATCTGTAGCCAAGATCACCTGATCTTTTTTTACTTAAAGCTGATGTTTAAGAAAGGAGAAAAGGAGTAAATTGTCAAGAAAGGAGAAAATTGTATCTGTTTAGACAGTTGCCAAAAACATGTCAACCTTTGCTTTATGCTTCCGAGATACGAAAATTTTAATGAGCTGTATTTCCATTTTTTCCCTGGGATTCCAGCATACTTTGTCCCCTGTTTGTTCCAGTTCTGGACAAGATGATGCTCTTGTGATACTAAAGCCTTGTAGGATGGTATTGATAATTATTGTTAGTCTGAATATGCTTTGTCCACAGGAGCTCAGAATGACTGGCAGTGTAGCAAATTCAGAACTGCAGAGTTCAGGACTACAGACAGTTCCTTGTCTCCTCCTGAAGAAGAGGAACTGTAAATTGGCATTACTAATGCAACATGACTTGCTTGGAGGATATAAACTGTAGAACTGGAAAGAGGAGGGTCAGTGAGATAGGCAATCACATGTGTTTTGTAATGTAAAATAATGTCTTGTTCTGCATTTTCTCACTTTGAATGTATTGAGTGCTGCTTTATTTATACTTTTATACACAAAGCATAATTCTAAAGGAAAGTCTTTCAAGTTTGGCTTTGTCCTTGTTCTCGTAATTAAAGTATAAGGGCAATAAAACAAAGTGTCTAAATGACCTTGTCCCATCTTATTTTGGAGTTAAACTGGTTCCCATTTGATACCATCTTCATCCAGAGCAGGATTAGAGGATATATTTTTTTTCCCCAGCAGTTATTTATGAATAAAATCCACTGATCCTACAGCAGGGCTAAATTTTCCTCCTAAGAATAACAATTTTATGGAATCAGTGCCAGTATAAAATGCACAAATGCAGGTTACAGCATATGCCTGAGATCTCAAAATTGTTGTAGGAAAGAAGAAGATTGCAGCATCATCACTTGTATTGATTCATTTTTGCTTAGCTGTGTTTTGGTCCCTTTGCTGTGTCTAATTCCTTATAAATGGAGCAATCAGGCATTCATTCATGTTGGCTAAAGTAGCTAATTGTTCCCTTTTTAGGCACAAATAGCTGAAATACGTTGTGTATGAACATAAACAAAAGTGTTTGATTGCCATTTGCATATTTTGGACGTTCTTTTAACAGATGTGAAGTTAAAGTTTAGGGTGCTTGTGTACTGCTGCTCAGTATTTGAGATCCATTCAGGGAGATGGTCCTCTCCTCTTGGACCTCTCTGGAGACATCAGGAGTTTTGGGAGTAAATTACTTAAAAAACAAGTGAACAGATCCAGAAGGATGCTTAATTCTTTTAGGTTTCACTTAGATTTCACTGTACTATTTATAGCTACTCTTGTTTGTGCTGTTTCATTGGTGCTAATGGGTAAAATTCCAGCGGTCACACTAAAATGTAACAAATTTATCCCATAACTGAGCCAGTTTCTAGCTCAGCCAGCACTTAGGCAAAAAGGCAGAGGTAAGGGGGGCATCCCAGAGCAGCCAGGATGGGCAGGGGCTCGTGGTGAAGGGAAGGATGGAGGGTCCACAGAAGGGCACAAATCTTCATTAGTAATTAGGAATCTTCATGAGTAATCTTCTGTGACGGTGTTCACAGGGGTTCTTGGATGAGGGAAGAGATGAGGATCTGACTCCATGTTTCATAAGGCTGATTTATTATTTTATGATTGTGATGGTTTGACCCGGAAACAGGATTTCTGGGATGCTGTAGATAGGGCCAATGAGTGCTCAGATTTGAATATTGCCATCTGGCCGAGCCAGTGGGCATGGGATCCACCTCTGAAAACACAGGGTAAAAGCAGGGCTCTCCCCCTGGCACTTT
>WBNQ01027508.1:72084-96429 GCA_013401375.1 Spizella passerina
AATGCTTGGCTCCTCCCTCTGGGCTCACATCTCCCAATGGGATGTTCTAGTTCTTATCAGCCATGCAGTGACATTCAATGGCTGTTATCAGCAATGTCCCCTCCTGAGGGAGGTGTGAATGTGGTCACTCAAAGAGAGAGATAAGGCAAACTGCCCCCTTGGCAAAGGTAATCTGCCATACAGATGGGAATGGAAAACATCTCGCATTGCAATCTTCAACACCAGCCTTGTTGCAGACACCTCAGCCAGATGTTCTCACCATCATCTCCCTTTCCCAACACTCCTACAGGTGTGCACTGATCAGGGCCCTTTGTTTCCTTCTTTAAAAAAAGAACAACTAAAGTCCCCACCCTGATGAGCCCCCCGAGGATCTGATGCATTTCTGGGTGTGCACATCTGTTCATTCTCCTGTGCTGTGCATCACCCTGCTGCCTCCAGGGACCTCCTGGGCACTCTCTGGAGAAGCCTGGCAGGGTTTTATCCCTTATCTTCATGGGTGTGCATAGGGATGGTGATGCACTCAGGCAGAAAGTGTTGTATTTGACATAGAGTCCAAGCTGGGATTTATCATTTGTTTACAGGTTCAGGCCCTTCCTCTGTGCTTTGACTTCAAACACCATTGGTTGACATATTTACTCCTTTATTATTTTGTTATAAGATAGAGGCAGTAAGTCCCAGATTATCAGAAAGATGATGATAAATTGCAGCCAGCGCAGAGGAGACCAAAGTTTTCATGAGGAAGAATAATGGATCGTTTATGAAGCAAGACTAAAAGACCTTTTTATTTTTTTGTTAAATTGATGATTAAAGGAGAACAGAAGGCTTAGGGGTGTTTAAAGGGTGGTAACAGCAAAGAAACACTGCAGTTTGTGTAATACAAAGGAGTACAACTGGAGATATTTGGAATAATTTAATGGAAAGGAAAATTGTGCTGTCTGATAACACTTTTACATGATGGTATTGTTGCATTATTGGTTAGTGGTAAGCACACAAATATATAGGCCTGAGAGCAGGGAGAAAAGAAATAACACAGAAAAACTGGAGCATTTGCAGGAAAACCTCCTAATTGGTGTCCTTTGTCCCACAGAACTCTGTGGTTCTGTGAAATAGAGGAGCTTAGGTTCTACAGAAATATTCAGGGTGCAGTGTCTGTGGCCCTCCTCAATTCCTCAATGTGGTTCAGTTGCATTTTGGCTAATACTTGATTCTGCATTTGGCTACAGACATTCCTTGGGAATAACTGCAGTGTCATAAATGAGAGAATTGCCTTAGTTCTTGCATTTGAGTGTGGGAAGGATGATAAAGAAAAATTTACTTTAGGGAAGAAATTGAAAGACAAAGGATGACAAAATAAAATTGTAGATGTGTTCTATGAAATAGTGATTCACTGTAGCCTGCCTCTTCTGTGAGCAGTGTTGTGCTGGTCACCATACAGCCTTGTCCAGAAATTAAATTCTACATTGCTGTGGTAGAAGAGAAAAAGAAAAAAGGTGGAACAGTAAGATATGGCAGACAAAGAATATTATATATCATACTGCCTTCCTTGCATCCCCAGGTGAGGAAAATAAACTGATTTTCTTTCAGTGTTGTCTGATGGGAGAATTTCAGAAGGCTAAAGGAGGAATGCTTATACCAATCAGTAAAATATGAAGAAATACCAGCCTACTTATTTATAGACAACCTTTTTCAAGCTTTCTGAGACTGGGATGTCCTGGGAGGGTGGCTGAATGCAGCAAGGTTTGGGAGCCCTGGTGTTCACAGCCCTGGGTGTCCCTGTGCTGTGCAGCTGAGGTGCAGCACAAGTGCAAACCCAGGGAGCATTGCAGAGCCAGCACTGCCCCTTGGGGGCATGGGCAGTGTGCAGGAGGGGTGGGGGCTGCCCAAAAAGCCCTTCCTGAATAGCGCTGGCCAGGGGTTATTTACAGACCACAAAAGGGACAGGACTGCTGGGAACTGCCTTGAGCTGTTTGATTTTCCAGCATCACTCTCATCCCATGGCTGTGGCAATGGGAAGATGCCAGCAGCTCACATCCCAGGCAGCAGACACAGAACTCAATGGCACAACTCACTTTATGAGTGTTTTGACCAATCCCACAAAGCAAAAGCACACTGACAGTATTTATATCTGTACAGTATCTATTCTATATTGACAGTAGTTCTGTCCAACCACTATAAGCACAGGTACCTTTGGTTAAACAATGCTTGCTTATTTCAAATACAATACCTGCTTGTGAGCCTGCAAACACAATGCACAGAGCTCCATTATTAAGCTTCAACCTTCCTAATATCTTGCTAGATAAACTTTTCTGTAACTTAGAGAGTTATTCTAGACAAGTGTTAATACACAGACATTGTTCTATTTGCCCTTGCTTTTCTACTTTTTACATAATTTTTCTGCTGACCAATCCCATGGCTGCTGCTTAGCTCCAATCCCAGTTCTGCTGTCTCTGAGGCTCTGCCTTTTGCAGCTTTCCCAAACCCCTCTGATTTTGTGGATTCCCACACCTGAACAGGATCTGAAGGTGACAAACTGTGCTGGCACTGGGGAGCACCCAGAACCCTACAGCAAAGTGCCTGAGCCGCAGCACAGGTAGCACAGGTGGCTCAGGAAGGGAGGCTCTCTTGCAGAGCTGGTGCTGTAGGTGAGGAGCTGCTTTAGGGAGGCAGCTCCTGCCCTGTGGGTGTCACAGAGGAGGCTCTGGCAGGGCTGTGTGTGCTTGGCCCCAGGGTGGGATGTTCCCTTCTGCAGGATGCCCTGGATGGGTGCCTGGACGAGGTGGGAGAACCTTCCCTCGTGCCGAGGAGAGGATGAGGAGTGGGCTGGTGTGTCCCCTGTCCCTCCAGGCAGGGCTGGCAGAGCCCAAGCTGTCAGTAGCTTCAAGCACTTTAAACAGGGTGCTGGGTTTCCCTTTCTCTGTGTTATTTCTTTTCCTCCCTTTATTGTTTTTTCCAGTCTCTCCCTGCCTGTGCCTGACCTTGCCTTTCAAACCCTGCCCTGCCAGGGCAGCCCTGGGGTGCACAGGGCCATGTGGATAAGGTGTGGTGCTCCTGACATCACCCAACCTGCTTTTTTTCCTGTTTTCACCTTATTGCTCCTTTTCCTGCCTTTTTGTGCACGTCTGCCCCCAGCAACAGAAGCACTGGGGATCAGCTCTTGACAAAATCCCGAGGACAAGGGATGGGACAATTGGTATGGTTAATTAACCCCCTTAATTAATGGGGCGAAATGGTGCAGCTCTGTTACTGTCCATACATTTTATTTGCCTGCTGTCACATTTTGAAAAAGCACAAGAGCCTGCAAGTGAAAATGCAATGGATTGTAATGATTCAGACATTCCTTCCCTTCTCAGTGCTCTACCCAGGAGTTCTTCTTGATAGTCAGCACCCTGTCTCGTCTGGACTTGGAAATTCAAGCTTTTGTCCCAGTCATACAGTCCCATGTGAGATCTCCTCTATTAAAAGATGCACTGTTGGAAATCCCAGACCTTCTCTCCCCAGTAAAACAGTATTTAAAGATCCTTAATGAAGACGCAGCCAAGTAAGTAGAGAAAATAACACAAATCTTCTATGTGTCATAGCCTTGCTGAGTAAATGTGTTCAGTTATGCAAATTATGCCTCTTGATTTAATACACCTCAGTTTTATATTTTTATTTCATATTTATGTGGGTACAGTTCCTTTTGTAAAGTTAAACTAGGTGAGGCAGTATTTTGCCTAGAGGGTGTCTGCCTCAGGCTGAATGAGTATTGGAAAGTTTGCTCACCTGTTTTGGGAGATGAATTTACAGGCAAATATGTTTTGCATTATGTTAATTGGTTTAACAGCTTTTTAATTAATTTTTTTTAAGAGGAGCTACTCCTTTTGAAGAGAGGCTTGACCTTCAGCAGAGGGGCAGCTCTGCTGTCAGCAATATGCTTTCCACTGTTTTTGTGAGAATTCATCAAAGCTGTCTGCACTTTTTTGTCTTGTTTATGTCCACTGTTGGTCCATGAAGAAAAAAAGGCAGAGGAGGAAGATGCTGGGTTGGAATTAATACACATTAAATTGGAGAATACCTCTGAATAATTTGCTGTGTACTGTTTGTTCTGAAGCACTGCTGCCTCCACTGGCATCCCTGGATTCTCTGCTGAGGTTGTGGCAGAAAGTTTAGTGTGTTGTTATATGGAGGCAGCACAGTCTTAACTTTTACATTGAGAACAGACAGAAAAAAAATCCACTTTATTTATAAAACATCTTTTATCTTTTCCAAACTGAGATTGAAAAATAAACCTGAGCATCAAAGCCTAGAACTTTATTTTATTTGCTTCTGATTTAGAGGTGGACCCAAGGAGTTTAAATTTAGAAGTTGAGAGGGGCAGAAGGATTTCCTCTGCCCAATGGCAAGGTGGCATTATGAGATTTCTGCTGATGCCTGGTGCCCAATTATAGTTGTGATGGTTTGTGCCAAAACAGACTGTATCTAAATCATACCAAGCTAAATTATACCAGATTTAGTGTAGGTAGTTTCAAAACATGGGGTGTTTTCTTCTGTCACTGTACTAACAATGGCTAGAATAGTATACAAGATATAAATGATCTGTAGAATGGGTATATTGTATTTACATATATTCAGAATGATTAAGCCAATTTACTTTCTGGCCTTTATATATCTCAAATGTATGTGGTGGTATTATTTTTACTCAAAAACATTTCTTTCATCAAAATCTTGGCTTCTGCTCACATCCATCCATGCACACACACAGCTGAGCACAGATTGCATCACATGTTATTTTTGTTATGAGGTGTGGATAAAATCCTGTAATTGTTCTGAAAAGTATCCCTTTCTCCAGGTTTTGGGGTTTTTTAGCAGGGAGATTAAGATTTTGGGATTTGTATTTTTGAAACTGTCAACATTACAATTTTTTGTAGCCATCACATAGCAGTGACAGTCTTCACAATCAGCTGCCGGCTACTAGGGATCTTTTATTTTTGCCTTGCATTCCCATGGAAACTAGTGTAATTAGCACGAATTCGTTTCTAAAAATTAGTATTGTACTTTAAAATGGCATCTTCACTGTCACTTATGTAATCCCAGTGAGGAAGGAGTGCACAGCCCAAGCTCAGCTCTGTGCTATCTGCCTTGCCACTGGCTCCAGCTGTAGCTCCATTTGCAGGCCAAGGGGCAGTGGAGTAAGTAGAATATTAGATTTTTTTATTGCTTCCATGTTGTAGTACTTTCAGTTGGATAATTACTTGCTCTCCACATATTAGTTTTCAAGGTAATTATATAATTAACTTGCAGAGTTCTGTATTGTCTCTAGAATGCAAAGTTTTATTGCAATTAACTTAGGGCTGATCATAGTGCTTTTTTATTGTTTGCCTGATATTTACTAGGGTAAGTTAAATTTTTTGTTATTTTTGTTGACAGCTGTATTTTTAATTGCTAGTTCAGCTTCCCAGTTTTAACCATTTGAATGGCATTGCTTGTTTCAGGTTTCAATCCTGACCTGAGCTAGTGCTGCCAAAACAGTTCTGTCATTTTTTTCTGGCACTGGAATTAGAAAAGGGCATTGTTTTGCATGTGCTTACGAGTATTCTGGGTAATCCTTTCTGGACAAAAGAAGGAAGCTGCTCTGGGAAAGTACAGATGGCATTCTGCTTCCATGAGGGCCTTGAGGGGGGGATTTTTCCATGTAATCCTTACAAAAATGTGCCCAAATTTGGCCAGATTCTAAATGTGTTGAAAATCTGTGTTTGTGGCATGCAGAAATCACCTGAAGTTTCATGTTTAACTGCAGTACAGGTGTTGTCAGCAGTTGGGGTGCCTTTCTGCTCCTGTCCTGAGCACAGCATCTTTCAGTAAATGGGCTCTGCTATGACCAAGCACCTGAAAATCTGTACTCAGAAGGGAATTGAGCTAATGTTCCAACAAACAAAAATAACAAAATAAGGATGCAGCTGGTAGATCTGAGGTACATCTCTCCCTTTTTACCATTATTTTACTTTGCATTTCTTACGGGTAGGACTGGAGATAAAACCCAGTTGTTCAAGGACCTGACGGACTTCCCTGCCATCCGAAAGAAGAAGGAGGAGATCCAGGATGTGCTTTCTAAAATCCAATTGCATCTGCCGGATATTCGTAAACAGATTAAGAACCCTTCTGCAGAGTATGTTGCAGTTTCGGGTCAAGAGGTACTGTGGGGTTTATTAAGTATGACTGTACCCATCCTTGCCTGGAAAATAGCTTAAAAGCGGGACCTAGCTGGAACTCTGTTCCCTGAGTGTGGTGCTTCATGAGGGCATTTGACTATAATCTTTTGTACAACTTTGAAGAGCAGCTTTCTTGCCGTGTGACTCCTTTATTTGTTAAGTCAATCACTTCAGTGACTTAAATAATAGAAGCACATTAGTGCAGTTGAATTTGGTTCAGTAATGCTTTGCTTTTCTGTCTGCGTAAAAACACATACTTCCAAGGTTAATTGTATGGCTATTAAGTACTGGAATACTCTCAGAGAGCCAGGAAGCACAGCATTTGGTTAATTTGAAGAATGGTGAAAGGATTTCTGAGTACTGAGTCAGACTGTAATTTGAAAGATGGGAGAGGAGAGGGAACAGTATTAAAGAGTGATAAGTGTTGTTTTAGTTCCAATTCTCGGAAATGGTGTTCCGGACTGAAACTTTTCCTCGTGGATGCTGCACAAGTGTGGGCAGGATGTGATCCAGCCCGCTGAGAGGTTCCGTGGTGAAAAACAGAGACAGCAGAGCCTGCCACGTTTGTGGGGAAACTGAAAGGAGCAGTCAGGTGGCACTGCTCAGCGTTCTCCTCTGGAACTGGGAGTAGGAAGCTTGGAAAAGCTCTGAAACAGAAAATTGGGGAAAGAAAGGAGTTAGGAAACAGAATGAGCAGAAGAGAGGAGTGGGTGAGAACAGGGAGGGAAGGGGCTGGAATTGGCCTGTGGGGCACTTTGGAAGCTGAGAAAGATCCAAAAGACACAGGAGGGAGGAAATAGACAGTGCTGAAAATGAGGGAAGGGATGAATTAGAGACAGCAGCCTTTGATAAAGACCTGAAGTTGGATGTTCCTGTTGAGGGTGAAGGTGAGAACAGGAAACACACGGCCCAGGAGTTGGGTGGGCTGTCATCACAGAGGCTGAAATCCAAAGGAAAAGTGGGAAAGTGTGTTTGGGTATTGTCTGAGGCAGGAAAGAGCAGGATCTGAAAGGTTTCTCTCAGGGAGGCTGGGTTAATAGCTGCCATCTGTGTGAAGTAAAGGAAAGGAGAGGAGCTGATCAAAGAGAGAAGAGCATCAGAGGAGGTACTGAAAAGTGGTTCCAGAGGCAGCAGTCACTGCACACATTTCAGAGAGGAGGCCTTTGCAGCAGGGCAGAAACCTCTGCAGACAGAGATATGTCTGGGTGCCTTGATGAAAGGAGCTGCAGAGCCTGGGGATTGCTCTTATTTCACGACATCTGGTGTGAGTGTTCAGCAGACACCAAAAGAGGCAGCAGAGAGGGGTCAGAAAATATGGTCAGTGGGAAGAAGAGAGGTGCCAGAGGAGTGGAAGTAATGGAAACAAAGTTGTATTGGAGGAATAGAGCACAGGACTAGAATAGGAATTTATTTGATTTGAGCTCTTTCTTCCTCAGATCTGTATGTTTTGTTCTTCCTGTGTTCTTGTAACACCCTGATAGATGTGAAATTCAAATGCTCTTTCACTACAGAGAAAAACCTTGGAAGCGCTTTGGGTGAATTAACATTTAGTGCACCCTGTCCCTGCTCTATTCCTGTGTTAGGATTGTTATCCTTGTTTGTTCTTGGGGATGACTGCTGGCTTCTCTGGAAGTTTCTATCTAAATCCCATTAGCCACAATGGAGAAGTTTTGCCAGACATGGCTCTTGTGGCTTTCCGTAAATGTGGTCAGGTTCTGTGTTAACCTAATCTCTGCAGGAAATCTGTTTTCCAGCTGAATTCTGTGACGTGAGACTGCCTCAACTCTCTGACACCCAGGACCTCGGGCAATTGTTACAGAGATAACTGACATGAATCATGTGAAGCAAACACGTAGATCTCAGTGCTCTGAGCACCCTGGCGCTGCTGCTGCTGGTCCCTGTGCCTCCCTGTCTGACCCCGAGCCCACTCAAACCTGCAGCAAACTTCTGCAGGTGCACCAGGGGGATGTGTGTCATAACCCCAGCTTCTTCTGGGGAGAGAAGAGCTGTCCCTTCTGGGCTGCTCTTCTCTTCAGGCTGAGCATGGTTTTCTATTGTATTTGCAGGGAATGTCCCAACAAAGGCAGGAAAGATGAATCTGACTCGATGCTCTCAGAAGGCTAATTTATTACTTTATAATACTAGAAGAATACTATACTAAACTATACTAAATACAGAAAGGATACTTACAGAATGCTAAAAAGATAATAATGAAAACCCACGACTCTGTCCAGAGTCCTGACACAGCTTGGCCCTGATTGGTCAATGAGTGAAAATTCACCAGAATCTAATGAAACAATAACCTGTGGGTAAACAATCTCCAAACACATTCCAAAGGGGCAGAACACAGGAGAAGCAAATGAGATCAGATATGTTTTCCTTTTCTGTGAGGCTTCTCAGCTTCCCAGGAGAAAAATCCTGGATGCAGGGATTTTTTCAGAGAATGTGAATGCCACAGTTTTCCTCTGGTGCTTGCAGTTTCTGGATAAATGATGATTCTGATTCCCTGGTCTTCCTGACTTCCCGTGGTGTGTAACATTACATTTCTGTTATTTCAGTTTTTGATAGAAGTCAAGAATTCCCATAAATCGTCTGTGCCATCTGACTGGGTGATGGTTAGTAGGTATGTAAAATGTCTTTGAAGTTTGGTTCTGTTTTAATTTAGAGAAAAAAACAAGGTATTTTGGTGTTACAATTCATTACATACCTATTCTCATTTTCCCATGTGTTAAGGTTTGTGGGGGTTTTTTAAACTGAAAACCCAACTAAACTGTAAATCTATTGCTTAAAAGAAAAAAAAAACAAACAAAACTGAGAAAAATTTATTTGTTACAACATTTGTTTTCAGTGCATCCTCAAAGCACAGAATTACTCATTCAATCCTTCAAGGTGCATGTGCTGATGTCAGATCTATGGCCTTGATTCAATTGTGCTTGTAGCTTGCACATGCTAATCTGTCATACAGTTTTGATTGTTCTTGTTTTATTCAGAAAGATTAAAGTAGCTATGCCAACATCTGCTTATTCATCTTGGTAAATTCGGTGCATTTAAAATATAATTTTATTTACTCATACAGACCAGTTCTTCTTGCTTTGGCACTTGTTCTAATGTAAGCTTGATTTTGGATAATTTTCCAGCAGGTGAAACAGAGATGGACTGATTTGTGTAGTTGGCTTTTTTTCTTTTCAGTAATTTGATTTATGATTTGAATTTATGGTTTGAATATCTGAAACTTAAAATGTCCCTGTAAATACTGAATTCTCTACAAGCCCCAAAGTGTAATGTGTGAGCACGAACATCTCTCCCTAAGCTGAACTCTGTTGTGATGCTCTATTCAGATATGCAAGAATTAACACTCAATTCTATTTTAATTAAACTTCTTTTAATACTGAGAAGTGCACAGATCAGACAGAATTAACATGGTGAACAAATTACAGCTAATCTGGATTCTGTAAAAGAATGCCTGGTTGGGCCAAATTGAGTCCTTAATAAAAACACACAAATAGCAAGTGAAAACTAGCAAGGCAATCTGTATTAACTATGTTTATTTCAGGCTTATGATGGAGTTTTCCTCTTGACAGTGGATTTGTTTTTGTCTGGTTGGGTGTGTATCAGCCAGCCATGCACTCGGGCAGCTGTTGCTGAGCAGTTTTGTGAAGAGTGTGCTCTGGGGTGATGATGGCACGCTGTGCAGAGCATTCCAGAGCCTTCTGAGTGGGCAGCAGTGCCACTTCACTCCCAATGGAGGTCACTGCCACCACTGGGAGAGCCTTCCTTCAGCACATCCATTGTGGGGGCTGGCGCAGATGAAGGAAATGAGTCCAATTTGGCAATTTGGCATGTGGATGGTGCAGGTGATTGCTGGGTGTGAGAAACGCCAGCCATTTGTTTTTAAAATTTTAAAAGTTTAATAGTAATAAAATGGTTATAAAAATAGTAATACAATTAGAGTGATAATAATTGGACAATTTGAATTAGGACAGTATGAGACAATAGAAATAAAGAGTTACAGACAGTCCAGGTACCTTTTCTGGGCAGCACAACCCTGAAAAAGAACCCATGTTAACAAAGGATTAACCCTTAAAAGCAACAGCCTGTTGCATATTCATACACCTCAGACATGATGCATAAATCCCATTCAAACACAGGATTCTGTCTGGGCATCGTCAACTTCTTCCTCTGAATCCTGACAGTGCCTTTGAGGCAGGAAGAAGTTCGTTTCTCCTGATAATGGAGCAATAAATTCTCTTTCTCTAAAAGATTCAGGTGTCCTTTGGCTGCGATCTCACTGCAAGCCCTTTCTTTAAAAAAATATCCTACATAACATCGTTTCCATTTTAACATTTTGTTATAACCTAAAACTATATTTAACACACTACTTAAGAGAATTAATACAGCGTTACTTTCTAACACAACACAGATAACATTCATTGTAATATTTGCAAGAGGCCAATCATAAAACGCCTGCATTTTTCACGCTGGGTGACCTGCTCCCAACGAGCTCTGAGTGTGTCTCTGTCTCTCCCCGTGCAGCACCAAAGCCGTCAGCCGCTTCCACTCGCCGCTGGTCACGGAGAGCTACAGGCTCCTGCAGCAGCTCCGCGAGCAGCTGGCCCTGCTCTGCACCTCGGGGTGGCTCTGCTTCCTGGAGTGAGTGTCCCACCCCTGTGCCCTGCCTGGGACACAGCACGGACATGAAAACGCTTGTGTCGTAAATAGAGGCGTTAGTAGCTGTACAGAGCAACTTGGCCGGTAGTCAGTTCAATGCTCTTCTTCCTTTAAACCGTTTTAAATGGTTCAGGACTGAGCCCCAGTCCTGAGAGCAGCAGTGGTGTCTCTGCCTTTTAAAATTCTGGTGAAAACACACCATTAAGTATGCAAGGTGTTTCCCAAACTCTTAGGAATAATAGCACAACATTAACAGCTGAAAGTACAGCTGACTCTAAGTGAAACTGAGCCTAGTGGGTTTCATTGGATTTATTATATTGCTTTTTAATATTACACAGTAGTTTTATTATTTTTTATATCTTGTATGCTACCTTGACCATGAGGTTTTTTAGAAGGTGGTGGGAGTTTCATTGTGCCTCACATCTGGCATGTGTGTTTGACTGAAATCAGAGTTTTCAGTGGGGTTATTTGCCTGTTTAGCCAAAGGATCTTCAAAATGAGAGTTTAAAAAATACTTCCTGAACTTCTGAATGCCTCTGATATTTTTTACTTGCATGAATTGCAGAACTGCTGAAATTGTTCCTCCTGTCATGCAGTGATAGCTTGCAAGACCTTAACAAGTCCCTGCTCAAGTTGTCTTACTGGATTTGCTTCCCATTAGGAGCCCAGAAATTCTGAAAACTGAGTAGAAACTGGAAAGACATTCCAATTGACACTTCTCCAGTTGTGTTTCCTTTGCAGTACTATAAAAGAGTTGTCTCCATGTTCACTTGTCTGTTCTCAGCAGTGCTGTAGGAGAGCAGCAGACAAAAAGGAAAGACCTATGTGTAAGAAAGTGCTCTTCTTTCCCACCCCTCCATTTATTTATGTCTTTGTTTATTAAATTTTGCTCTCCTGCTGGTTTTATATTCCATATTGTAGCTTTGAGACTAGGAGGGAGGAAAAAAGAAATTCCAGAGGACTAAGAGAATGAACTCCACTGAAAACTCTGTTCTCCTGATAATGTCCTTATTGTGCTGGGGAAGCAGCACCATAAATTGAAAATGAATTCTTGAATTTTCCGTTGTAGATACCATAATTCATTGAAATTTTAGACAACTCCTGTGTTCAGGGACTCTTAGTTTGGTTCTTCTTTGACTGTAACTTACAGCTGAATCAACAGCTGAGGCTGAACTGAGGCTGAATCAACAGCTGGATCCAGCTGCTGGTATTCTGTACAAATTCTGATAAATTGTGGCATTTTTGTACACCTCATTTAGGCAGCAGGGATCAACTGCTGACCCTTTATCAGCTCTCTAATGAATTTAATTGTGCCTGATTTTCTGTGCTTGAAAAATAATTCACTGTTAGAATGGGAGGTGAAGTCCACCTTGATCGAGGTCCTCATGTTCTGTCTGATACACTGCTGGGAGATTTGGATTCAGAGTGACTTAACGAGCACAGGAGCCCTGTGAGGAGCTTGCATGGGGTGCATTTTGATAGTCCTTTTGTATTTGTGCGGAATTGTTTCTTTCCCTGTTTTTGTCTAACTTTTCCCCGTTTTGATGCAGCCGTTTCAGTGAACATTATCACCCCTTGTCTAAAGCCATTTGTCACCTAGCAACTGTGGACTGCCTGTTCTCATTGGCCCAGGTGGCCAAACAAGGAGACTACTGCAGGTAATCAATTTTTAATTCTTAATTTTTTTACGTAGGATTGCGTACAGAATTATAAGAGCGTACTTAAAATAAATAATGTTTTAATATGTGTGCCGTGATAAAAATCACTACTAAAATTGTTTACATAGTTTCAGCTTAATCTGATTTTGCAAAGCAACACTTCTGGACTTAATGCAAGTCTGTAAACATTGCAGTTCCAATTTGACATCCTAATGTTTGTTGTTTGACCTGAGTCTAGTAGGTTATATCTTACTTACACGTAAATAAATGCTGGACTTTTTTATGTCTTTCTGTAAAAAATTATTGGTTTTTTATTCTCAGAGAGGTCTGATTTTATGCTATCTTTCTAATACCTTAGAGTCTGTGGTATCTGGGGTGTGTTTGAAAGGTGTATCTCAGGTAATTAATAGTAAATATTAGCTCTAGCTAATAAGTGGTGATGCCTCAGCTGGGCTCACTTGTAAGAGCTGAGCTGCTGCTTCTGCCCCCAGACCACAGACAGGTAGGGGGGTGAACAGAAATCCACTTGGAAATACTTCTGCTGTGATACATCATTAAAGATAATATTGGTCACTTCTGAGCTCTTGGGATCTTGTGTGTCTCTCTATCAAAATCTCTTTGAAAATAATTGCTCACTTATTTCGGTGTACTGAGATGAGAAAACAAACCGAAATCTGATTAATTCACTGTGCAGAATGTAAATAATTCACTGAATTTCAGAGTGGCTTCATACACTAGTAGGAAGGAGACTTCTCAGTGAAACCTCAGCTGCAGAGAACGTGTCAATAATTAATTCTGGAGGGCTGCTGAAGGAAAGACTTTAGTGTTACTTTGGAGGAATGTTTTGTGGTTGGTGGGGATTGTTTCCTGCCTGAGGCAGGTGAGTGAGCTGGGTCAGGGGCAGAGGTGTTGGGGAGAGGTGAGCCCCTCTTGCAGTGTGCTGGAGGCTCCTCCTGTGCACAGGCAGTTCAGCAGGGCTCTCAGGCTGCCACTGGAGCTGTGGGTGATGGTGTGGGCAGTCCACAGGTCACCATCTGCTGTTTGAGTGTCCACTCTGCAGACTTTCAGTGAATCTCAGTTTGAGGAATGCTGCTGAAGAGGTGCTAAGCCCCAAGACTGTCCGTATTCTGGTTTCATCCCAGCTGTACAACTGTTGGAATTACCTTTGTGTTAAAACCCCTCCCCACCATTATCATGTTATACCTCTTTCCCCAGTGCTTTGTGCTTGTAGGATGCCATTTATTTGGTCTCCATTTTCCTTTAAAATTTCATTATCATTTTTCAACCCAAGAGAAATCTCACTCCCCACATCTTCCCTTTGAAGTCCACCCAAAGTGTTAGTTAATTTCAGTCCTAAAATTCTGTGGCTTTATTTTTCTCAGAGAAAGTACTCTTTAGAAAGTATTTTCCTTAGAAAGTATTGCCATCATTATTTGCCATCAGTATTGCCATCAATATTGCCATCAGTATTTGAAAATACTGCCATCATTAATTACTGATGGCAGTAATTAATTTTAATAATTCTTATCTTTTTCCACAAAAACTTACATCACAGGTGACAGTCCTGCAGGCTTCAGTTACAGTAGTTTTACATATTCAGTTACAAAGAACACTGAGATTGATACCTTTCCTCTTTTGCAGGCCAACTGTGCAAGACAGTGGTCGTGAAATAATCATAAAAAACGGGAGGCACCCTGTGATCGATGCTCTGCTGGGAGAGCAGGATCAGTACGTTCCAAACACCACCAGCCTTTCAGTGAGTACCCAGACACTGTCTGAGCCTCCAAGCCATTCACAGGGCAGGAGGCTGGGGTTGGCTTCTTGGGCACTGAGTGGAAATGGGTGGTTTAAATCACGCCTGCAGCCTGCTGGGCTGCATTTCAGAGAGGTGTTGCTAGATGTCACCACATCTGTTCTGTCCCTCTGCTGATTCCTTGCTGCCAGATGCTCTCTTCACAGCCTTGTTCAGTCTCAAGGCAAGAAGAAAAGGAAGGTAATCTCAAAATTAGGAAAATGGGTGTTTCAATCAAATGGTTATTTTCAGAAAATAAGTGAATAATTACAGGGTTTTTAACAGTGTCAGTGTAGGGAGTCTGCATTTTGACAAACTCTTATCTAGTTTTTGGTATCTTTTAACATGCAAAATACAAACTATAGGTTTTATTTTTCAGATTAATTCTAAGATTGCTTGTATTTTTTAAATGTATTTTTCTACCATGCAGTTTCCTTTCTCTGTGGAAATATTAGTGTCATACAGTCTTTTTTTTCCTGATAAACTAAAATCTGTCTTTTAAATTACATGCCTGTTTGAAGCTTTTCGTTAAATATTTATCTCTCCATATACTTTTATAAATATTAAATAGCTGTTCTTAATGAATATAAAAGATATCCTCACAACTTCTCTCTTCCTCTTTATGCAGTAAATGTAGGAAAGGTATGAAACAGCTGCCAGAGCGGGACATTGCAGTAAAAACAGCATTCAAATTTGTGTGTATTTCTTGGGGAACATTTCAAAGTGCTGTTCTGTACTGAACAATGCTACAGATATTTTGCAATACATCAGAGAATGTTTTCAAAATTATTTGTCAACTCCAAACAAGCGACAGATGGCACTTCCAAAAAAATTCAGCATGTCATTCAGGAATCATCATGCACTTTTCCCTCTTTAGTCCCATTCTTATGCTGGCTTTCTAAATACTGAATATTACAAAACCAAGTGATCATGGCAGAATCACTTTTGCTTCTACAGTTCTTTGAGTTCTCTTTTTCTTGAGAGAGGTGGGTGGGAACCAGTTTATTAAAGCATCTCCAGTTTTCAAATGATGTGTTTGAATCAGCAGGAAAATACATCTCCTGTCATGTTGTCAGCTGAAATGTTGTCAAATATCTAACTTGAGGAAAAGCTTTTTTTTTCTTAATCCCCTGAAATAAACAGCATATTTTTCCATTCCCCCCATTCTCCTCAAACATTTGGGGGTTGTTTTAGAATTGTTTTCTTCAGTTGTGGGTTCCAGTGAGATTTTGGCTCATGGCTGCATCAGCTGTGAGGACAGAGGGGTTCTCTGGTCTGGTATTGCAGCAGATTGTGAGAACCAGAGCCCTGGCAGAGCAGCCATCAGTCCCACAGCACGGCTGGAGGGAGCCTGGACAGACACCAGACACATGCAAAAAATTCATGGAACCCTAACATCAACTTGTGAACTCAGTCTGGGTTGGAGTATCTGTAAATTCTGTTGTGCTGAGCCCTGACAAAAGTTTTGGTAGCAGTACTGAGTTACACTCTGGAGGCTGGAATGTTTTGAAATTTGTTCTCATGTAGTCATGTGCACTTTATTACATGCAATCTTTTATTCACAATAATGGCATTGATTAGATTTTGACTGCATTGTGACTTCTGTATGGGTAAGGTTTTTTTTTTTTTTTTGCAAAAGCTGATCAGCTTTTTGCATGTAATAAACACTGATGTCCTGTATCTTCTCTAATACCTGAATTATAACATAAATGACAGTCCTGGCTGTGTTTTGTGTGTGTTCCTGTGAACAGAATGAGAGCCCAGTCTGAAACCCAAGTCTGTGAAGATTCTGTGACCTGCTGCATGGAGATTTGTTGGTTGCTCTAACCACAGTGCCTGATCAGTGCCAAGTTCCCCACTAATGTCATTGTGCACAGCTTGTCCTGTCTCCTTGCCTCTCCCACGAGGCAGTGGAGCCTGCTGGCTTCTCTTCAGATCATCTCTTGGTGCATTTCATCAGATGCACCCCTGGGATACTCTAGCTGTGTGATGTCCTTGCATAACTCAAGCTCTTGGTCTTGACTCAGGCTGTGAGAAAGCTTTATAGGTTCATTGACAAGTTTTAATTTTGTATCAGCAGTTGTCTTGCACTTGAGGAACACAGTTTTATTGTGGAGCTGCAGACACATAGCAGTACTGTGGGGAGTCTCACAGCTGAGTTCTTGCATCTGATCTCATTTGTTTGGGTCTGGTTTTAATGATCAGAGACACTGATGGAGTTTGGGCATGGTCTGCTCACAGCATCTGTGTTGCAGTCAAATACTGCCAGACTCAGGAATGTCTTGATGCCTTCCTGTAGCCACTCTGAGTGCCCTTTTGTCATACCCAGCCAGGCAGTTATGAGTATAAAATCCAGGTCAGGTCTTTGCCCACCAGATCTTCCCATTTGACAGTGAGAGCTCAGACTGGAGAGGAATCCAGATCACAGCCAAATCTGGGCAGTGCTGGCTGTGCTGGAAGCTCACTATTTTCTCCCTTTCTCCAGAGAAATTCTGCAGAATCCCAGAATGGTTTGGGTTGCAAGGAACCATAAAGCTCACCTCATCCCACCCCTGCAGGGACACCTTCCCCTGTCCCAGTGTCCAGCCTGGCCTCGGGCACTGCCAGGGATGCAGGGGCAGCCCCAGCTGCTCTGGGCACCCTGTGCCAGGGCCTGCCCACCCTGCCAGGGAACAATTCCTCATTGCCAAGATCCCAGCCAGCCCTGCCCTCTGGCACCGGCAGCCATTCCCCGGCCGCCGTCCCCGCAGCCCTTGGCAATTGTCCGTGTCCATCTTTGCTGCGGCCCCTCGGGGCCCTGCGAGGCCGCCCCGAGCTCAGGCCAAAGCTTCTGGTGCCCAGGTGAGCGATGGCAGCCGTGCCAGCCTTTGCTGCCAGCAGAGCTGCTCCATCCCTGTGCCCGTGCTGGAGCCTGCTCTGGCCTGGCTGCATCCAGCCCTGCATCCCTCAGCATCCCTCACTGCTCCCCGTGCTGGTGACTGAGTTGCCTGATTGTTTCTTGGCTGGAGAACAGGAAGGTTCCCCCTCACTCTGTCCATTTTGCTCAAGAGTAATCAAAGTTGATTTTGCTGCATCTGGGGCTTGATAATATCTGGAGAGGTGAATGTGATGAGCTCTAAGAATGGAGGAGAGCTGTTCACCTAGAAATAGTAAGTTTAACCCTGCAGACTTGTCCTGTATCCTTCTAAGCGCACCATACTTCCTGCTAGAAGCACCACGTGCAGGGCAATGTATTTCACCACTTTTTTGTGTTTCCAGGGAGATGGTGAAAGGGTCATGATAATAACTGGGCCCAACATGGGAGGGAAGAGCTCCTACATCAAGCAAGTGGCACTGATCACAGTCATGGCACAGATTGGCTCTTTTGTTCCTGCAGAAGAGGCCACGATTGGCATTGTGGATGGAATTTTTACCAGGTAACCTCTCAAAACTGGAAATGCTACTGTGGCAGGGGGTGTGTGTATCAAAGTATAACTTAATTTTTCATTTACAACTTGAAAATTTATGCCTGAAGTTTCCTTTTTTTCATTTTAGAGGCACTTTAGGTTCGTTGCTAGGTTTTGATTCCAGTTTTTTGGTGAGCTATGGTACTTGTTTTGTAATCTTTGAATCTTCAAGGGGTAAGAATTTTAATGTGTCTGTCTTGATTAACATCCAGGTATCTAGCTTACCTGCCTGAATGGATATCTCAGCCAAATTTATGCTGCTGGGTGGTGGCCAAATGTTTCCCCTAAAATGAATGTTGTCAGCTTTTAAAATCATGTCACAATTTCTGCTCTGAAGCTCTGTTGTATATACTCACAATATTACAGACTGAAAATTTTGGGCTGCATATATTTCATACCTAATCTCCTTCCTGTACTATCAGTCCTAAACACACTTACTCCTCACTTGATGTCCTTTTAAGAATTAATAATGACAGTTTATTTCACTGTCTCATTCTTGAGACATTGCTGAGTAAAAATTATCTGTAGAGTCAAAACTCTGTATATTATAATCTAATATTGCTAGGGTTTATTGCTCTATTTCCTCCCTTTTTCTTCAATAATTACTTTAATTAGTCAAAGTCTTGTGTTACCAGTGGTATTTGAGGTGGATTATCATGTGTGGTTATAAGTTTCACAGCAATCAGGTGCCTAAGCTGGAATTTCTGGAAATTCCTGTTCTGTGATGCCAGTGTGCATTCCAGAGGTAACTTTTAATCAAGAACCTGAGGTACTACACACCTGCAGTTGCTTCATCCTATAGAGGTGTTGAGTTTGTACTTTCCGCTGTGTCACGACAAAAACAAATGAAGATCACACCTTGATGCAGGTCAGTGCCAAGCACAGCAGCAAACAATTTGTATCCTCTTCCCAAAAGTAACTCGAGATGAGAATTCAAAATGCTTCACTTTTTTCCCCACCCTGTGTTGGAAGTACTGAGCTGGTTGGTGGGGTGAGCATTTCTTGTGGGGACACGGAGATACACAGGACCTGGTTTATGATACAGGAGGAGCATTACAGCATCACTGAGCATTTGGGCATTATTTTTGTCTTCCTCTGGGGTTTGTAGCTGGACATGGAGTACTTCACTTGGATTCTCACTGCCTTGAATTCTAATCATACACACGCTCAAGCTGAGTATCTGCTTTCCTCTGCTTTTCCTAGACTGTCATTGCAAAAGGATGATTTCTGCAAAAAATACTAAGAAATATGACACAGTCATTGGGAGAGATGTTTTGTTTTGGGCCTGCTTGAAAGAGAATAAATTGGATTTTTATCTGTGTTCCACTTGTTCCCCAGTGTATTTGCCTGATTCTGCTTCACTTTTCTCTGCATTAGAGTAAAACCCAAGTGCTTTTCTCATAGTGTGGGCAAAGGCAAAACTTCTGCTTTCAGACTTACAGCCAAGCAGTCACAGAGTGTTTTTTACTCTGTGAGGTTTCAGACCATTTAATTTGTAGCCCAGTCACATATTAACACAAGGGATGGATTTTTTTTTTCTCTCGTCTGTATTACTTTTGGAAGTTCAGCTGGATGTGCCATTCCTCATTTAATGTGATATGTTGCAAACACCACATAAATATGTGGAAGAATTACTGAAATTCTTGTAATTACACCAGCAATTAAGAGTAAACTAATTGACTAAATATTAATCAGTAAGAAATTGATAATAATTTTTAAGATAGAAGCAGTCATGCATGAGTTAAAAGGTAACAGGGAAAAAAAAAGGAGAAAAGGAACGGGTGAGAAGATTCTGCTCAAGGTATACAGACATCATTCAAGAAGGAGGCACCTCACTTTTGGTTGGTTTGGGGTTTTTTTTGGGGTAGGCTTTGGTTTTTTTCAGGGTTCTGGCAAAGGTCTTAAACTATCTAAGTGTCTCAGGCAGGCTAATGTGGTGTTGCATTCAGGGAATTTCTCAGCCATATGAAGTTACCCTTGAAATAGTTTTTAATGCCTGGTTTAAGGAAAGAATCAATAAACCAGCTGCCACAAAAAGCTTAAGGTTTGATGCTTTTTTTCTAAAGCCTCAGCTTTTGCTCTGTCCTCTCCTTGGGTAGAGAATGACCTGGAAGAGATCAGAGACTTTCTTTTTCCAGGATTTGTGTCTTGTTTTCCAAGTAGGGTTTCCATGGAAATTGAAAGGTTGCTACTATGGTTATTCCTTGTGATATATTGTGCTTATATAGGATAGCATCTCTAAATTGACTTTACATACTGGATTACACCAAATGTTTTGAAAGATGCAAGAGGAATTGCTTACAGGTAGAGGTGATCTTTCTTCACTACTGGGTAGGTAAGACAGGGGACAGTGCTGAGCTTAGCCCAAATTAGGGAGAGGGATTTTGAGGATGTTGGCTGGTTAGTATTTTCTTTTTTTTCCCTTCTCCCATAAGGGATAATGTTTTCTTGTAATCTTTTCTTAAAGAATTTTAACCTAATCAGTGGCATTATATTTAAAAATTTTAGAAGGGTTTTGAAGAGGTTGACATCCCATCTATATTGACTTTTAATGGGATTTGGATATTTGATTCTCTGATGTTTGAAAATTCCCATCCAAGTTTCTACTTGCAGTGAACAGGCTTGTTTTCTACTCTACAACCAACCTTCAGTTTTTGTTAGCTCTAATACAGTCAGTCAGACACTGGAATTATTGTGCTCTTTCTGTGTGTGTGTGAGCAGGGAGACAAAGCAAGGGTGGACGTCCATGTATGGAGGAATTAATGACAAGAGTTCTGCTGGCCTAATCATGCCCTGAGGAGGGGTGGTTGAATAAAGCTGACCTCTGCAGAGGTCCCTCTTCTAATCAATTATTGATGAATTTCCCACTGCTAGGAGGCTTTATCCTATTTCCTGTGGGCCAACAGTAGCTGTTCATGGGAGTCCATGTTCAAAATTGGGAGGGAGAGGGAGAATGCTGCAGCACTTTGAAGGCACAACATCTTCAAATAAACAAGATAATTAGCAGTTCATGTTACCAAGTGCCTTCCAGACTTTGAGAATCAATTTTTGGACATCACAGGCTGCCATCAGAAAGAATCGTGCCAAGGACAACAACGCCTGCCAGTGCCAGGTGATGGTACAGGGACAGAGTAATTTCCTTCCTAGAGCACTTACCTGCCTGGATTTCTCTTCCTGTGTTGAAATAAGAACTATTTTCACTTATTCCAGGGAGCTGGCACAGTCACTACAGTGACCCACACCTTGCAGTGAGGTTTCATCCCCGCCAAGCTGGAAATGCTGTTAAAGGTGCAGCTTCAGAGCTAATGAAGCACCTGTGCCTCAGATGCCTTTGAGAACTGCCTCTTGCAGGGGGTCTGCCTCATGCTGAAAGGTCACAGGAATAAACAGAGCCATGCAGACTATCCTCTCATGCACTTGGCCTCTCTTTAAAGAGTTACCTTGCTGCTTACAGCCTCTCAGCATGACTTTAATCCTCATGGTATCAAACACAGCTGGAATTGTCTGTAGTGTATGTAGAGAAGGCAGGGATGGAGGGGGCTGACAGTGCAGGATAGTTCCTTCACATCACAGGACCTGTATTCAGGTGTAAAGAACTTTCCTCTGCATTTTCTCTTTGTAACAGATGATTTAATGTATTTTTAGCTTGGAGGGTCGTCTTTAATTGCTGAGTCTGCAATGGAGGTGCTCGCTTGTTTCAGATTCCTTTATATATCTGAAAAAGTTGTGAAAGCAGATGGTGATTGCTCACCTTGGCTAGGGAGGGATGTTTTTTAATTGTAGCTTGTATTACATGTCTGTATACAGAGTCCCTCAGACAGACATGGCCACGATGGAATCCTGGGTCTATCTGTCCCAGCTCTGAAGTTACATCACTGTTTTGGTGTTTCATAATCCGTTGTTCTTGTATAACGATGTGGAACATGTGTAAAAGCAGTCTGTTCAATTAAAACCAGAGCACAGAAATCTTTGGGCAGCTGAGCACTGAAATAGTGGAGGAGTTTCATCCCCCTCACCAATGGCCTTAGTTGGGTCACAGCAATTCCAGCCACCAAGGGCCAATCCCACCATGGGCCTTGGAGTGGCTTTTCTGAGTTGGTTGATGGGTTCAGTACAGGGAGGGGATTTTGATCACTTCAAGCAACAACAGAAGAGCTGAGAGCCTTTCCAAGTGAAAGACCAGTTGAAAATTGCATTTGAGGTCGATGGGAATGTCAGCTGTGTCCTCCCACCTGTGGCCTGAGGTGACACAGCTCAGGTGGTGAACACACCTGTCACAGGCATCTTTTATGGAAAATCCTTTCCTTAGGATGTTTCCTCCTGAGAAGCTGAGAGGCCTCAGGAACAAAATGTAAACATTGATTATCTGCTGCTGTGGAATGCAACAGGTGCATCTGGGATTGGTCTCATGTTGTTGTTTCTAATTAATGGCAAATCACAGTCAGCTGGCTCAGACAGAGAGCCGAGCCACAAACCTTTGTTATCATNCCCTCTCTGCTCTGGGACAGCGACAGGAGCAGGGCACGGCTGGGGCTGGGCCAGGGCAATTTGGGATGGAGATAGGGAAAGGTTCTGCTTCCCCCACAGGGTGGTGGGGCACTGAACAGGCTCTGCCAGAGCTCCAGCAGAGCTTGGACAGTGCTCCAGGGATGCCCAGTGTGGGATTGTTGGGGCTGTGGGCAGGGCAGGGGTGGCACTGGGTGATCCTTGGGTCCCTTCCAGCTCAGGGTAGTCTGTAATCAGTCCAGCCTGGGTATTCTACTCCAGCTAGCCCTGGTTTTGTGTGACACTCTGCCTTGGAGGCACCCAGAAGTGCCCATGAGATAATCCTTCTTTTCCAAGAAGCAGAACTGGTGTGAGGAAAGCACTCTTCTCCTGCCCTCCCCAGTGTTTGGACAGAGTGACCATGATTGATTTTTACCTACCGTTCATTCCAGGTTAAAGAAAAAATGGTATTATATCACCAGCTGGGATCTCTGCACAAATCCCAAACAGGGCAGGGCTGCTGTGGAGCTGCCTTGAGCTGTTTGATTTTCCAGCATCACTCTCATCCCATGGCTGTGGCAATGGGAAGATGCCAGCAGCTCACATCCCAGGCAGCAGACACAGAACTCAATGGCACAACTCACTTTATGAGTGTTTTGACCACTCACACAAAGCAAAAGCACACTGACAGTATTTATATCTGTACAGTATCTATTCTATATTGACAGCAGTTCTGTCCAACCACTATAAGCACAGGTACCTTTGGTTAAACAATGCTTGCTTATTTCAAATACAATACCTGCTTGTGAGCCTGCAAACACAATGCACAGAGCTCAATTACTAAGCTTCAAACTTCTTAATATCTTGCTAGATAAATTTTCTGCAGCTTAGAGAGTTATTCTAGACAAGTGTTAATACACAGGCATTGTTCTATTTGCCCTTGCTTTTCTACAGTTTAAATAATTTTTCTGCTGACCAATCTCACGGCTGCTGCTTAGCTCCAATCCCAGTTCTGCTGTCTCTGAGGCTCAGCCTTTTGCAGCTTTCCCAAACCCCTCTGATTTTGTGGATTCCCACAGTATTACTTATACGAACACCTGGCTTAACATGGTGACCCTGATGAGATTCAGTCTCTTTTTATCTTTGGGAAGCTGCTGGAGCAGCCAAGACATTTTCTCAGAGTCCCTGTAAGAGGGAACTCGGTGCTGTTGTGCCAGCTGGGGGCTGGACTTCCCTTGCTGTGCCACTGCTCAGGTGGGATCTTCAGCTGATCTCAAACCCACTCAGAGCAGGTGTGGCCCATTCCACTGAGGTTTGTGAGTGCTGCACAAACCTCACGGGGTAAAAACCTCACAAAACCCACGTGGAAGACAGCATAATGGCATTAAAAACTAAATCAGTGTTTGAATGCCTGCTCGAGTGGTGTTCCTGGCGTTGCTCATCTCCATCATCCTGTGAGCAGAGAGGCACAACAGTCACATGCATTTGGGCTCACAGAGATGGAAGGGGAAGGGGCATTTGTGTCCCAAAGTGACATTTCTGGTATGATTTGCCCACAGGCATTGTGGATCCTCTCACAATTTTTTCCTGTGCCTTGACTGTTGTCACCTAAAAGAGATTTATAAGGCAGAAACTAAGGGAGTGTTTGTGGCTGTGTCCCTGTAGGATTGTGCAGGGTGAATGGAGCCCTCAGCTTCTTCCCCATAGCTGGAAAAAATTGCTGTTAGAGCTTAGAGGACAGTTTAGAGATGGGGGATTTCTTCAAAAGAAACTAAAACGAACTCAAGGAAACTCAGTCCTCATTACTCCAGAGTTCTGGAGAGGCCATGTACCAAACAAGCCATAGTACTTTCTTCTTTATGGTTTATTAAAATGTCTGTTTTTCTGATCTGTCAGTGGTGGAATTACTCTCAAAAAGGTCAGGCCTTATAATAGATGTATTGTGAGTGTTACCTCCCTGAATGCATTTACAGCTATTTAATTCTGACAACTTGACAAAGTCATATTAGTGTTTCGCAAGTGTGTGGAGCTGAAAGAAACAGACAAACATTTTATTTTAACTGGATGAAATGTGCATACCTATGGCATTATCACAAATTTCAGTAAGG
>WBNQ01027509.1:0-27307 GCA_013401375.1 Spizella passerina
CTACTATTGACAGCTCTGCCCCAGGGGTTAGCCTGGCTCTCTGAGCCATGGCTGACATCTTTCCTGTGTTAAAAAGGAAAATAAACTGTTTGTCACTTTTTCAGGCTGATGATTTGGGCGATATCACAAGCTGGCCGACCCCCAGCGAAATAGCAAACAATGAAGTAAGTGTCCTTTGGAATCCTCAGGATTATTATGTTTTTTAACCATGTTGGCTTATCTGTTTCATGCTATATACCCCAGAATGTGCTTTGAGTGTTGTAGGGTTTCAGTAGAAGTTTTGTCAGTAATTCAGGATACTGGTGTGTGCTAACTGTCTGCACTGTACTGCAATTTGTTAGTGGTGTGCCACTGACATCTGCATTAAATAGTGCCTTATTTTTTAACTCCACTGTTAAAAATGTTTCATTTACCTTTTCTGATGTTTTCATCTGTTTGTGCACAGATGAAAAGGCCTTTGGAGTTGTGAACATGCTGCCCTCTCTTGTGGCTCAGAGTGCATTGTCTGAACACAATTTAGTTATTCTTAGTTACCTTATTCTTCTGATATATTTTTCCCCTTCTGGGTTTTAAGCTAACATCTATTCTGTCAAATTATCCTCCCTTCTCTTTATCTCAAGTGCTAAGTGCCTAATGTATTTTAGACCTCTCTGATAAAGAAGAAGAGAGCACAGATTATTGCAAATGGTGAGGTGCCATTTCACGGTGCTGCATCCCTGTGGTGCTTTTACTGTGTTCTTGGGCAGGAAAACCACAACATCTGGGTTCAACCACATGCCTTTTATAGCTGAAAGGGTCCAAAATTCATGTAGTGTCTGTAAAACAAAATAACATTCAGTTTGAACTTAGTTTATTTGTCTAGGGGAAGGCTTTGTGCTCAAATTAATTAGAGCACAGTACTGCAGTATCTACTGTATGTATTCCAGCAGGTTCAAAGCTGTCTCCACAACATAGGAAAATTCTTTCTCTTTAGCAGAAATGTCTGCAAAATTTCTCATGTTGCAGGTAAAAATTTATATCTGATCATAGAATGATTTGGGTTGGAAGGGACCTTTAAAGGTCTTTAGTCCAGCCCCCCAACCCAAGTGGAAGGGACATCTTCCACTTGATCAAGTGAGCTTCCTCCAGCATGGCCTTGAATGTTTCCCAGGATGTCCCAGGGACATTCAGCCTCTCTGGGCAACCTGTGCCACTGTTTCACCATTCTCAGAGTGATAAATTTCTTCCTATACCTTGTCTGAAACTCTTTTATTGGAAAGCCATTCCCCCTTGTCCTATTGCTACAGGCTCTGCTAAAAGGTCTGTCCCCATTTTGTAATCCCCAAAAAACTTTCTTAATCTAAAAATTCATTTTATGCTGTTGCCATGTTAGCAGAAAATAAAGCTGTTTATAAAGGGACTTTACAAAACAAGACAATTCTTAAAGCTCACCCTGCTGAAGAGGCTGAGAACAGGTAATAAAAAAAGAATTTTAATAGCTGAAGGAAATGTGCAGCTCCTGCTATCAGCCAGAAATAATTACCTGTGTCTCTTACAGTGTAAGACTGGAAGTCATAGTAAGAAGCCAACAAATAGAAGAGAAAAGGAGGAGAAATCTGATCAAAAAAGCAATAATGGAATCAAGGACAATCCTGAGGCAAAGCCAGATGGTCCAGCAGATAACACTAGTGAAGATGAAGCTCAAACTAATAACCAAAGGAAAAAAGGTGAGTTTAGGCACTGAGTATAATGCAGTAAGGCACTGTTGATACAGCTGCATTGATTCCAGCTGAGTGACTCAATAAAACTTCTCATGATGTGCATTTGCTGGGTGAATACAGAATATATTGGTGTCTGCATGGAAGCCTCAGCCAGGCTGCCTCCCTCAGGGTTTGGAGCCTTCTGTTCAGTCAGATTTCTGGGGGAAAAGCAGCTCATGCTCTGCTGATGGTCCTTGGAGCTCTGAGGATTTCTGTATGGGATGTACAAGCCATTTCTGTCTCTGATATCTTTGTTTCCCTTGATAATTAGCATTGTGTTAATTTAACTTTAAAAATACATAAATGTGTGTGTGTGTTACTGCACATACACCAGCACTTCCATTTTCATGCTCTACTATTAGCTTGATCATTTGAAAACAAAACCAGATTATTTGCTTCCTTTTGATCCAGTCTGTTACATTTAGAATGGGAAGCAAACTTCCTTTGGTCAGGAGATTGGAATAGGCTGGAGAAACAGCAGAAAGTGTATCCATATCAGTTGTTTTTTTCTTGCTTCCCTGCTGGTATTTTTCCACATCCTAAAAACCTTTGCTGTTCAGATTTATTAATCTTTCTATATACATAGATATATATTAAAAAAACCTATACTGCTTTAAATTTTTTCAGTCTAAGTGGAAATCTAAAGCAAAGCATTCCACAGGTAAAACATGTTTTTCTTTCCCCCCTCCCCCATTTTTATGTACTTGCTTATATTTCTTAGCCACAAAAGAATGGACACCACAATACCAATCAATATTGTAGTTAAATAAATTGTTAATGGATACTTTAGGCCAGCCTGCAAATAAAACAAAATAAGGCTTTGCTAGTGGAACAAAATAAAGCTTTGATGCATGTGAATGAACTTTGTATATCTTGAGGTGAAAGTGCAGTACCACAGCTAAATTCTTAGGAAAATTTGTATGATTTGTAATTGAAATCTTTATTGTGGTGGCTAATTTTATATGTTTTATTTTAATCTCAAAGTTTCATATACAAGTTGTGAAATTATATAGCAAGGAATTTACTGTCTGTATTTAACACTGACATAGCTGTAAATCCTTGATCATAGAGCATCTGAGAAGCCATTAAATAAAATGCTTGCCTTTATTTCTTATATTTCAGGTTTAGGTGAGGTTTCATTTCAGTTTCAGAAATTCTTGTTTACTGCTTTGATTTAGTATTTGTAAGATCTGAAAATTTCCATGTTAAGCTTCTCCCGCTTTTTCAAATTTGAAATTTAACTGTTGCTAGCTTTACAAGGAAAATTCTATGGAGTCTTTTCAGGAGCTGAAACCTCAAGTATTAGTATAATAAAGAGTAATATATTAACTTTTCAAGGTAACAAGCAGAAATGGGTGCCCCTGCACTTGGACGACGTGAGGTCAGACAGCCAAGACAGAGCAGGCTCTCGAACGAGCTCCAGATTTGTGCTGGAAGCAAACAAGCTAATACCTCATAACAACAGAAGGAATGAGGCAAGAAGTAAGTGCTTCTCACTCTCTGGGTCTTGCTGGTGGTGGCAAATAAAGTGTAATATCAATGAGCTGGCAGTTTGTGTTGAAACTGAGGTAGAACCTGGTGTTTATATTTGCCAGTGACCGGCAGGAATAGAATTATTATATTGTATTCCTCTTCGTGGTGCCCTACACCATCCTATCCCACAATTTTACAAAAAAGCCTCAGAAGGTGTCTGCTGGGTCCTGCTCTGCTGCTATTCCCACAGCTTGTTGCTACCAGAGCAGCTGCTTGTGGAGCTACACTTTGAACTCTGCTTTGGCAGTTGTGCTGATGTTGTTTTTTCCTTTGAGCTGGACCCATTCCCTCAGCTCCCTGACCTATTTCTCAGCACAGCTATGCAAAAAGCTGCACTAACACCACAACTGCTGCTGCTGCTGGTCCTCAGGTGCTGGGAACACAGCTGGTGAGGTGGCAGAAAGCTTAGGCTGAGTGGAAGTTTGTTGGTTTAAGTTTGAAAATTGCAGTATACATTGCCAGTTTGAATGTTTGCTCATTATAATAATTACTGGATGTTACTGATAAGGAATTTATGAAGTCATTTTAGGAACGTGGATGTAAGAGTTAGATCTGGATGTCTGAAGGATGGATAGAGGTGGGGGGAGGATTTTTACCAGTTATCACTACTTCCTTCAGCAGTTTTTTATTAGAATGGTCAAATGACTGAAAGCCACACACATATAGATTATATTCTCTGTAATATAATTACTGTAAATTCAGAGTCTTATTTGACAGGGCTTGAGTGTATGAGCACACGTGTAGGGTTCACTAAAGCAAGATTTTCAATACAATTTTGAGTACATATATTTAGCTAGACCTTTGTTAAATTTAGCAGCTCTCAGTTTGATCCAGCAGGGTTACCAGAAAAGCTGTGGATGCCCCATCCCTGGAAGTGCTCAAGGACAGGCTGAATGAAGCTCTGAGCAACCTGGTCTGGTGGATGGAAGGTGTCCCTGCCCATGGCAGGGGTGGCAGGAACCATTTGGTCTTTAGGAGTCCTTCCAACCCAAGCCATTCTGCAATTCTGAGATTCCCATCTCACTCCAGTAGTGGTGGGAGTTGTCCACAGGAGGAGGTGGAGCTTTTGTGATAATTCCTCCATCCCTGAGCTGTTCATGGGCACTGTGACCTCTGAGCTGGCACTGGGGTGTCCACCTGTGGAAACCCAGGGCACCACAGGGAATATTTCTCTGTCTGCTCTGGGGTGCCCTGACCCCCAGGGCAGCACTGACTTTGACCCTCATTCATAGAGAAAATTTCCCAGACTTCAAGTAAGACTAAAATCCACAAAAGTGTGAAACAGATTGTAGAGAGCAGTGTAGATGTGTCACTTAGTGAGAAATTGAGGTTTTGGGATTTTTAGTGTGTTGTGGATGGAAGCAAGATGGAGGGCACAGGGTGTTGTCCTGGGTTTCTTCTTCATGCTGCTTCTTCCTTCTTCTCCATGGGTTTGGGTGGCATTCTGTAATTGGACAGAAAAGTCCACATTGGGGGATCTATCTTTAACTATTGGGTTAAAAGGGAAAACAATCCAGGTGTCAGTTCTTAATTGGATAGTTTAGTCTTAAAAGACCTTGTAACAAGAGATTGTTGGCCATTTTGTGTGTGTGTAATGAAAAGCTGCTGAACTCATGATTGTGAGAATGTTTTACTGATAAGAAATAATAAGTCTGAACACGAAATACTGTCTCAAGTGCCTTCAATCCAAACCCCAAAAAACCAACAACTGGTACCCTGGCATCCAGCTGCTTCAGAAGCATTTGGGATTGGCTGCCTGTCCATCCATTACCTCCTTGCTGCTGAGCCCTCCTGAGCCCTCTGGCAGGGCTGGCACACCTTTCCTGCTCCTCTCCTGCCGCTTCTGAGATTTCAGAATTTCTGAAACCTCAGCGTGGCTGAGGCTGTGGCTTGCCCGGGCTCAGGCTGAGCGCTCTGGTGCCATGCAGGACCATGGCTGGCATGGACTTGGAGCCCCCAGGCTGTTTCTTTGTGAGTGCAGGTGTTTATTTGGTGTTTCCTCGCTCTCCTGAAGGCTGGCGGCGCGACAGGGACAGGAGGGAGGACCATGACGAGGTGTGCAGCGTGAGGAGCGACGGCGGCGGCGGCCGAGGCTTCTCCAGAGGCAGAGGAAGGGGCAGGAGCAGAGGGAGAGGACGAGGCAGAGGAAACCCCAGCAGTATGCTAATCCAACAGATACCTGGCAAAAACTATCAACACTATGGTTGTGATGTTGGTTTTGTTTTCTGATCTCGTTGTTTTGTGTTCTCTTTTTTGTTGAAGTGAGCTTTGACTATTCGGTTGGTTATCAAGAGCTGTATGGGGAAGGAATTGACCAAGTGTTTCAGCCTGAGCTTAACCCTGGTGTGATTTATTACTATGGTGATGGAACAGGAGTGCAGATGTATTCTGTGGATGAAGCACTTCTCAAGGAATATATCAAACACCAAATGTAAGTAGATTGCTTAATGCATAAATATTTTCATTTCAAGCAGTGTTGAATCCTTTCTGTCCATGTCAAATTGAAAATTAAGACACTTTGGGTTAACTTTGACACCATTACTAGTGTCAGCTCGAATTTATTGACTGGTGGGTGGAAATCTTGAGTAATGGGGAGGAGTTTTAAGGAAGCTGTTTCTACATCTTGTGCTGTGGTCTGGCTCTAACTCGTATAACTGCTTGATTTATGGTACACAGCCCTCTTTATGTTGTCATGTAATTGAGATATGGATGTCTCTGAGCTTGTGCTTTTGAGTACTGTTGGTCTGTTTGCCTGTAAAGCTCTTCTTGGGTGATGTTTCCCCCTATTTGCTCTCAATTTCACTTTGAGAAGTCCTGTTAGTTTGATGTTTTCAGTGTGTTTCACCTGAAACATGTAACTGAGAGAGAGAGAGTAGTTTTGCAATGAAACTTGATTTTTCAATAATCTGAAATGTTTACTTTCTCGTGTATACCATTAGGCAATGAGAAACCATCTGGAAGACTGATTATCACCAGGAGACAAGTCTAAAAGGGCCTGGAAAGCACTAGTTCATTTTAAAGAGACAGTTTCCACCACTGGCAGATATTTCATCCTCTGTACTTGCATTTCTCTGGATGCCTCTGTGGTGGTTTTTGATTGCCCTCGTGTTCCGTGCAGCAACTTGCTTATTTTATTCTCGCTTCTTTTGTTACAGTTGACGCAAAAAGGAAGAGAAAAAGCCTCTTTAAAGGGCAGAATCTATCTGACATGTGGCTATCAACTTCAAAACTTCTATTGCAGTCTTTTTTTGCTCTTGCTGCCAGGCCCCTAGGAGACCTGACAGTGGACATGTACCCCCATGTCAGGATATTCGGCCTTCACTGTGCTCAGACAAGTGGGGGAGGATCACAGCCACTCCACTGTTGGCCAGATTTCTGGGCATGCAGTGTAGAATCCAGACCTGCTAAGGTAGGACATGATGATGTCCCCTCTGCTGAGAAAAAATGTCAGTTACAGCACTGGTCACACCTGACTTTGGGTATATTGCTATTCCCTTTTGGCACAGAGAGCTTGGCAGGTGTTGGTAGAAGACTTGGCATGGCCATTGGTTGCTTGCCTGCTGTGAACTCCTAAGGCTTTTGGTTATGGAGTTTGCTTTCCATGAGAGGGAGATTCCTGAGCAGATTTAGAACAGAACTTCACTACTTTATTCTCCCTAGACAAAAAAAAGGTGTTTTTGATTTATTCCCTTCTTTATCACATTAATAATGATGGGAAACAGACTTTATTCTTCAGTTATCTGTTTTTAGCCTCTAAATTGGGGTGGCTTTGTCTGCTTTTCATAATTTGGTTATAAAATATGAAAGTGACTATGCCAAAGAAGGAAATATATACAGAATAAAGATGCACAAAATTGTTATGTCTCAGAGATCCTATTGGAGTCCAAGATAAATCAGGATATATTAAATTAGTGAGATTGAACCCTATTGGATGAATAAATTTTAAAAGTTTACCTGCTTAATAGAGGAAAAATATTAGACACTGTCCAACTGAGTTGATGTGTAATTACAGGAAGAAACACATTGCTATCATGCAATTTGTGCTTGTCCCAGGAACCAGCTCCATGTAGAAGAGAGTAATGTTTGGATTGCACACAAAAATATCTTCTATGTTTTTAACCAGAGGCTGAAGTTGTCAGCCTGAAAAGTTTCAGTGCTTAGCAGCTCCTCATTCTGCAATGTGCACCAGAACTCCATTTAAAAAGTCCTCGTGCTTTAGAAAATTAACAAATCAAAGTTTAAACATCAAGAATAAGGAAAGGGACTCTGAGGAAAAGGCAGAAGAGAAAAGCTGGAGGGGGTGTGTGTGTTTAGGTTTGTCCCTCTACTTGGAGCAAACTTGTGCATTGTCTTCATTTATCATTAATGGTCTTTCACATTCCTTTTTCTAGAGTGATGGACATCAAGTGAGGCAGTTTGAGTCAAGTTCAGTCATTGTCCATTTCTGCTTGTGGAATTTTTAACTAGGTGAATCGTTACAGGATTTTACCTTTACTGTATGATTGTAAAGGTAACACCAGTAAAATGTTGGTTTGTGGCATTTGTGCTTGCTTATCTTCTAGGGAGGGGAAAAATAATGTAGCAGCTCAGAACAGTAGACAGGACATTCTTGAAAGAAACTATCTCTTTGTGCCCAGTTGCTTCACTGATCATACTTGGCTCTGAGTAAGAGCTTAATTCTCCAAAAGCCTTGTTCTCTTCTCTGTTTGCTTTGATTTAATAGCAGTGTTTCCATTTGTCCTGTCTTGTCCAGCATTGAGACTTTAAATTCATTCTGTCTTGGAGCTGAGTGTTGGTCAGAGCACGGTGCTGATACTGCCAAGGTCTCAGGCTCCATCCCTGCATGGGCCTTTCACTTGGGAGCAGGATTCCAGGATCCTTGTGGGTCCTTCCAGCTCAGAATATTCTCTGTGTGATCTGTGTGTTTCATAGAGCCAGCTTTTCCTTCCCATTTCTTCAGCTACAAAAAATTAGAGAAAGAAATGGTATCAAGGTGCTGCTTGGGTCAGTGATGGCATCAGAGTGCCCTGCTCTTGGAGACTTTTTGGCCTTGATCCCAGCTTCAGTGGAGAGACTTGTTGTTTTATTCTTTTTGGAAAGTAGAGTGATCTTTATTTCCATTTGCATGTGCAGCTTTTTCCTCAGCATTTTAATACCCTCTCATTTTCTTTTGTGTGCTCCCTCTATTTTTGTCATATTTTTTGAACTGCTTTCCATTAAGTCTTTCCCTGCCTGTGTTTTTCTGAATGTGATGAGGAGTTAGCCTTCCTTGGATGTAGTGTGCAAAATCATGCTGTGGTGTGTAAGCTCTATGAAAGGCCTAGATTTCAGCTGCCATGTCAATTGAGGGGGTTTTCCATTCTTTTCCATAGGACCTTCTCTCATTCCCTTGCTCTGTGTGACAGATCATGATTTGAATTCTTTGCTTTTTGTCTTCACTAAGTATAAAACATCTTTGACACCCGGATTATTTCCTAGAACGGCTTCATTGTTGAAAATTTGTCTTTTTGCTGTTTGTCCCTCATCTCTGTGGTATTACCAGACTCCTTGTCCTTCAACATCATCCATTCTTTAAGGCTTTTTTCCTCCATGAACTTGTGCCTTTTTTTGGTACAGTTTGATGCCAAATCCAACATGCCTGGTTTTGTTTTCTCATCTTCCCACAAGCATGCTTGATGGTTCAGGGTATCTGTCTGTGCCTCAGCACTCAGATAGGATACTTAATCCTTCCAATGCACTGGAAACTGGGACAGTAAAAGATTGTTCAGTTCAGGATGAACTGGTACTGCTGTGTGGGACTGCAGTTCTTGTCCTTCATCTCTATGGGGGCCAAGACAGTGTTGTTCCCTTCTGTCCATGTAAGTAATGAGGGAGGAGGTGGAGAGTAGTTTTTGGTTGTGCAAATGTCACAAGGCTTTGATTTTTATCCCTCTGTGCTGTACTGAGTCATAAATCTGTCTTAACCTTGCTGCTCTCTGGGTCTTCTGCTGAAGAATGGTTTTGTTGATGTCAAAATACTCTGGTTTTTTAATGGAAGCCTTTAACAAGGAATCTAGGTTGCTGCTTTAGGATTTTCTTTAACCACAGAGTAAGCTCAGGTTTGTGTGTTTCGTTCTGCAGTGAGTATTATTTCAGCACAGAAAATTTGGAGAGAGATTTCTTCCTGAGGAGGAAGATGGACCAACAAGGATTTCTGCCTGTGTCACTGATCGCCAGTTTCCGTCGGATGCAAGCTCTGACCACGAATGCTGCACTCATTTTGGAGGTAAAATCATTCAGAAGCATGTGTTTGACAAGTTCCTTGGTTAATTTTGTGCTTTCAGACCTTCATAGCTTCAGAGCTATGCAGTTAAGAAAAATTTTTCTTTGTAATGACAAGGATTCTATAACGAGGCTATAAGTGGCCAAGTTGGTGTTGGGTTTTTTTCCTTTTTTGATCATTTTTAATGTTATAATATGCTTGTCACACAGGCCCTAAAGGACAGTACAGAAGTTGAAACTGTGGATCAGAAACTAAGAAAAAGGGTTGATCCAGAGAAGTGGCCAATTCCAGGTCCTCCTCCATGCAACCTGCCTCCAACTGACTTTTCCCAGCTCATCAATTGTCCAGAATTCATACCAGGCCAAGCTTTTGGCTCTCATACTGGTAAAGGATTTATTTTACAGAAACATAAGTTTAGGGCTGTCTGTCTAGCTTAGGAAATTTGCCTCATGATACTGATTTCATAATAGAAGTTGTACTTTTGGTAATGGTTTATTCAGCTGCTCTGCCTGCCAGCCTTGCACTTGCCAAGTCACATGGCTGATGTGAAGTAGATAAAAATGTCTCTTGTGTGTTATGGCTGTGACCATTCTTCAGGATATAGAATGGTGGGCTACAGTCCTGCAGTGGAATTAGTAAAGTAATCTTAAACTAGTCCTAAACTCTGCTTCATTTTTGTGGAAGTTCACTCTTTATTTGGGGCATCCTTGTTTTGGATGGGAAACTCATTCACATTTTTAATAGGGAGATGCATTTGTTTGCTGACAAGCCTTGGCAAGGGAATCTTTTCCTAAAATGTTGGCTGAAATTAACTGGGAAGAATGAAGAGATGGAGTTAGGCAGCCATCCACAGAGCTAGAGAAAGACACAGAGAAAACAAGATCCTAATGATCCTAATGATGCTGCTCTTTTTTTTCTCCTCAACAACACATAATGTCTCACAGGCTATGAAGAAACTTTCCATGGAAATAAATTCTTAGAATTGATTTTGTTCTGAAATGCTGAGAGAGCTGTGAAAAGCTGTCTCTTAAAAATGAAAAATTCTTTGATCAGTGTTGTGTTTATCCAGAGAGGTAGAAAAATAGTAGCTGTGGTTAAAAAAAAAGACCAGTGAAACAATTGAAAAACAAACAAAATAGAACCAAAGCAATCCACAACAGGAGCTGAACTACTGTTTTCTACTGCTAGAGTCTGCACCAAGTTCTCCAAGAGTGGGGAGCCCTCTGAGTCCAAAGGAAAATGCTGAATCAAGTAATTTTCAGACAATGTCTAAAGGACTGTCTACAAGTTTGCCTGATTTGGACTCTGAACCTTGGATAGAAGTGAAGAAGAGGCATCGTGCATCCACTGTCAAGCTAAAGGTAAAATCCAAAACCTTTATGTTATGTTTAAATAAACAAATGCAAAACCAACACTATAAACCAAGGTTTAAACATCTTAACATATGTGATGCTTGAGAATGCAATAAAGTTTGGAAAATCATTATCCAATTCAAATATAAAACCTTTTCCAACTTAGGAGACTGTTCCTGTACCTGATCAAACACCAGATCAACACCAGCCACCCCCACCTCAGGAGGAACAAGAACAGGAAGAACTTGAATTTTTGTTTGATGAAGAGATGGAACAAAATCAGTGTCAGAAAAATAAATTTACTGATTGGTCAGATAGTGATTCTGATTATGAAATTGATGATCAGGATGTGAACAAGATTTTAATTGTAACACAGACACCACCATTTGTGAAAAAACATCCTTGTGGAGACCGTGCTGGCAACCGTGTGTGCCGTGCAAAAATTACATCAGAACTTGCTAAAGTCATTAATGATGGCTTGTACTACTATGAACAGGATTTGTGGATGGATCAGAGTGAAAATGATGCCCTGATGAAGGTAATTCTCTTCAATTTTTGACTAGAAAACTGTGCCTGTCCAAACAGTTTCCAAATTAACTTCAGCCTTCTGCTGTGTAGTTGTAAAATGCTACAGTAATTTGCAGGTCTGCTGAATTGTCTTTACAGTTGAAAGCAAACCTAAGTTTTGCCAGACTTGCAAAAAAACAGACTTGACCAAAAACACTGAATGAATATTTTTTTGTAACATTTTGGAGATGGTTCAGGTTTTCCAATGTTTTCTTGTTCTGTGAGTTGATTTCATAACAACTGCAAACCCTTACCCAGAGGGGAAAGGGGGTACATGAGATGAGAAGATGAGAAGGAGTAATTTTAAAATAGTTTTATATTAAGGTTCTGTTGGCCTTGTAGTTTGTTAGAACAATGGTTAGAATGAAGTTTATCTAAACACTGAGTGGTGAGGGAAAGGGGCTTCATCTGTGCACAAAGAGGGGGAAGCAGCTGCATGGACAAATGGAGCATGTCTGCACAAAAGCAAGATGAGAAATGTGGAAAAGGTTGTTGAGAATAAGAGCCAGAAATAAAGTGGATGGAATTTAGAATAAATAGAATTTAGAATACAGATTAGAGGGGACCATCAAACATGAAGAGGGCAGTGAGAAATAGCAAACTGCAAGGGAGAATATTTCCTTTTTTGTTGTTGGTACAGACTTGACAATGATTTGATTTTTCACACCCACCATGCACATGCCCCACCTGAGGCAGGTGTGTGGGTACTTGTGTATCAGTTCTGGCTTGTTTTCTCTACATGAAATGCATCTGTCTCTCAGGATGGTATCTATTGCCCTGCTTTGCATTTACAATTTGCTTTCTCTAATTCAGCAAGAGATTGAGAACTTTAAGAAGCTGAACCTCATTAATAAGGATGAATTTGTTAGTCTTGCACCAGAAACTGCTGATCCCACCCAAGAAGTTCCTGCAAGACCTCCAGGGTTACAGAAAGGTAAGTATGAAAGTATTTGTTTTTCAGAATCTCTGTAATAAAGAACAATTCTGTAGGAGTTTTGGCTCTTTCTGCCTGTGCAGTATTTCAATTTTGGTTCAGTCAGCAGTCTGAGGGGGCTTTTTCTTTGCTAATTTTTCAAATTGCCACCTGTTCATGGGTAGTGTGGCTTCAGTTGAATGACAAGAAGCTGGTGCTCATTCTGCTTTGTTGTCACTCTCCACCAGCACCAGGTGCTCTTTGTTTGGCTTGGAATTTACAATGTGTAAAGTTAAACCGAAGCTGTGAAACATTTTATAGAAACCAGCATTTTTTATGGGATACAGGGATGGAAGGAAATGAGATTAGAAGAATTTACTACTTGTGTCATACCATTACTGAGCAGTCACAACATCCAAATCTTCTCTCTGGTGCTATTTCTGATACTGTGATGCTATTAACATTTACTGGGTTACATGCTAATAGCATCTGTAAAGGAGCTCAGTAAAACCACCTCACTTTCTCCTCCCTGCCTCCATATTTAGCAGAGGAGCTGGCCTGCAATTTCCCAAGTGCTGAAGCACTTCCCACAGCAGGAATGGCTCGATCACTGCCAACAGCAGTCCCAGATTCCCCCCGTTTCCACCCTGGCTTCATCCCACGAACACCTCGCACCCCGAGGCTCCAGGATCCCAACAAAACACCCAGGTTCTACCCTGTGGTTAAAGAAGCAAGATCCTTTGATGTAAAGGTAAATGGAAAAACATATTTAAAAGTAAAACCAAAATAACAAAAGCCTATAAAACTCATGTCTGTGTGTACAGTTTAATAAGAATTAAAAGGCAAAAAGTTAAATGCTTCTACTCCTATTGCTTAACTCCAAAATATTTATTATACTCACTTATTTATTTCTATTAAATGCTTTTTGAGTCTTCTTCCTTGAAAGTCCTTACTGAAAGAAGTGTAGTGCTTCAGACTTTTGATTAGTTACATAAGACTAATCTTCAGGTTATGAAACTGTGGTCTTGTGACTTTGTAACTTGTTAGATAACAGAATAGAAAACGATTAGATGTCTGTTTTAAAGGGAGACAATAAATGGAGTCAAATTAGGGAAATAAATCCTTCATTTACTTTCTTAGGCTCCAAGAAAAAGAAAAACTCGCCACAGCACAAATCCTCCCTTGGAATGCCATGTTGGTTGGGTGATGGATTCCAGAGACCACAGGCCAAGAACTTCCTCTGTGAGGTAAATGCTGTTGCTGTTACTCAGAATTTATTTGCAGGTAGTTGTCACTTCTAATGGAGAAGCAGGCTATAAAAGGCAATTCATAAATACAATAGAAGCAAGAAAAGAATGATCAAGAAAGACAAAAACATGGAATGCAGAGCTGTCTGGAAACAAGCTGGGCGGATTGGTGTTCACAGTGTTGGCTGATCCATGACACAGCAGCAGTAATGTTGCTTGAGGCACTGATGTTCACTTCAGCGGTCATTTAAAATCAAGCAGGACAGTAATGTTTAATTATTGCCCAAAGCTGTTTTATTTTTGCCATATTGGCACAAAATCTGGTTTTCTTGAGGGGCACCCAGACCCAGGTGCACTGCAGCCATCCCCAGGTGACCACGCTTCAGCTCTTGTGTGGGCCAGGGTGGGTGAGAACTGACTGCAGAAAAGGCCACAAATTTGTTGGGTTTTTCCTCCAGCAGTTCCAATGCCTCACCTTCAGAAGGAGCTCCACTGGCAGGATATGGCTGTACTCCAAATTCTCTTCCCAAATTCCAGCACCCATCTCACGAACTGTTAAAGGAAAATGGCTTTACTCAGCAGGTGTACCACAAATACCGGCGGAGGTGTTTAACAGGTAAGCTTCCTAAAACTTCTAGAAGCTTCCAGGTGTTGTTTGATACCAGTTTTCTTCCCATTGTTCCTCATCCTTAATTTTTCTTGGGAATGGCAAGCAAAATTTATTTGGTGCCTCTTCTTTTAGGAACCCTGCTTTCCATTTAACTTTACATTCCCTGACAAAAAAATTCACCCTCAAATCTGAAGTTACCAGAAAATCTGGTGTGTTTTTTTTACTAAAGACAAGACACTTTAAAATATTCTGGTGAAAAATTAAAATAGTGGTTTTGTTCTTCCCTTTCTTTTTTTCTTCCAGAGAGGAAACGGTTGGGAATTGGCCAGTCCCAAGAAATGAACACACTTTTTCGTTTCTGGTCCTTTTTTCTGAGAGATCACTTCAACAAGAAGATGTATGAAGAATTCAAACAGCTTGCTCTAGAGGATGCAAAAGAACACTACAGGTATTTTTTCCTGAGGCTTTACCATTCCTTTCAATGACTGTGAGGTTTACATACATCTGCAGTGAATATTTTTAGAACTGCACCTGACTTTTTGGAAATCATTAAAATAGCAGTGTGTATAAATTACTTTAATAGCAAATATCAGTATAGAATTGTGCTGTGCAGATGAATAGCAGACTGTGCAGCATTTCCTGACCTGTAATCAGTTCTGAATTCTACAAAATCCTGTAACATGTTGACCATGACGAGTCAGTTCTGTACCAACACTCCTCACATTCTTCCTTCTGTAGGTGAAGATATTCTTAAACCTCATTTTACTTGTTCAAACTGGTCCTTGCCTTACAAAAATACCAGAAAAACGACCACAAAGGAAATTGTCACTGCCCTTTAGTTCTTGGATGGAATTCCCTTCCTTGCACCCAGTTCCCCACCTCTGTTTCTCTGAGGCAAAGAGACAAGGTGGATTTTTGCACCTCTCTGTTCTGTTCCAGGTACGGCTTGGAATGCTTGTTCAGATTTTACAGCTATGGCCTGGAAAAGAAATTCAGGAAAGAAATATTTGAGGATTTCCAACAAGAAACAAAGAGGGACTATGAAGCTGGTAATTATCACAGGCCTGTCACTGCTCACACTGTGGTAACCTTATTTGAAGATAATCCCAATTCCTTGGCACTGACCTGTTAACTAACCAAGAACAGCTTTTATTCTTTTTATCTTCAGTTCTCTTAAAAATATAGTTACTAGTGAATAATTAATTTCATAATTAAATTTGACCTTTGCAAAGCAGTAAAATTATCTTTTCCTGTTACTAGGTCAGCTGTATGGACTGGAAAAATTTTGGGCTTACCTAAAATACTCTCAGCACAAGACTCCAGCTGTTGACCCCAAACTGCAAGAATACCTGAGTAAATTTAAGAGATTGGAGGATTTCAGGGTGGATGTAAGTTTCAATGCCTATTTTACATAACATTTGATTAAGTTTTAATGCCTATTTTACATAGTATTTGATTAAGTTTCAATGCCTATTTTACATAATATTTGGTGTATTTTCATTGTAAGGTAATCTGAGAGCAGTGCTTGATTTCATGGAATGGCAGCCTGATAAATTCAAAGAGCCTAATCCTTTCAGTCCTACAAGTCTGTGGGGAGGCAAAAAATACCTGGATTAATGGCAAAACACCTGACAGGCTGCCCATGTTTCTTTTCAGCCTCCTCTTGGTGAAGAATCTGGCAGGAGGAGAGCAGGTGAGGATTCAGGACACCACAGACATCAGCCCAACTCTTCTAAAACCCTTCCCACCACCAAACCCAGCGCTGCCTGTCAGTCCAGGGCACTGGGAAGTGTTTCCTCTGGGAATACTGTGCAAGCCACAAAATCTATAGAAAGTGATGTACCAGAAAAATAAGACTTTGGATGAGCTTGTGCCCTTGAGAATCAACTTTGGCATCACTCCCCTAATCTGGAGATCTTCAAGGCCAGGCAGTCTCTACTGCAGGATTAAAAATGTGGGAAGACAAAGGATGGGATGCTCTTTTTTGCAGGATATAGTTCCAAAACACTTGCCCTAGGAGAGTTGCTCTTGGTTATGGGATCATTGGAAGGATGCTAGGGAAGATTCTTTGGCTTCAGTATTGCTTTCCTCAAGCTTTTGTTTACAAAGAACTGCATTCCTTGCATATGCAAAAAAAAATACTTTGAGGGATGCCTTACATTTCAGCTCAGATTTCTTAAAAACAAGGTATGATGTATACCCATGTTATTTACTGTGCTTTCCTTACCCATATTTCCCTGTTATTTGTATTTTACCAAAGCAAAAAAAAAGATTACATTATATGTAGAATATTAAATGGAAAGGAAGGATCTATGTGACAGGTTTGCTTTCAAGGCTAACTATAAAAAGTATGTTTTTCTGCAAAAGCACATTGGAGAACATGCAGCTGTATATGAAACTGCATTTCTGGATTCTATTTAAAGATAGAGTTTCTATTTTTTTCAGGGTCTCCATAGTTAGTATTTTATTAAGTATGGAGTTTGAGTGGACATAACTGGGATAGTTTTGCAGGTATTTCCTTCAGTGCTGGTTCTTTAATAACTCAAACAACAGAAAACTACAGGGGAAAATTGAGCTTTTGATTTTGTAGTGTCTTAAATTAACATTCAGTATCTACAGTTTGTGCAGATTGTTAAAATAGCCAACTATTCATGCTCTGGGCTTGAGAGGTGTCTTCATTTGAATTCTCTTATGATTATGAAGTCTAGCAGGAGAAGGATAATTTTGAATTTTATTTTTTCTCCATTCTTCAAGTAATAATTAGTTTGGAGGGAAAGGAAGTATTCCTTGTAAATTTTAATTTTAATTTGCTTTGTTTTGCAATATCTGAATGAAGTTCTGCTTAAATTGTGCTCGCTAAGCCTAAGTGATTTCAAACAGGTCTCAAGACAATTTCACTGAATGTAAGTTACTCAAATACAAATCCATTTTTGTAGCTGAAAGAGGGGGATGTTTATAACCTGTCATGTCTTATTAACTTCACTACTTTGTTTTTAAAGACTCAAGAAGAACCAAGTGAATAACTTATCTTCTGGGGTAGGTGAGAGGAATTCCAGCTTTTGGTTAGTTAACTGCAGAATTACTTCAGTTAATTAAAAAAAAAAAGTTATAAAGTGATATCTAGCACAGATGCCTTAAACTGACTGCACAGCCATAGATGGAGCTTTAAACTAACAGCTCTCAGAAGTTATAGTGAATCTGTTAATTTTTCAGTCCTTGTGCTGTGAATCTCACTGAAACAAACCATGGATGTTTGCATAGAAAGGAGTGGATGGTAGCAGTGACTTTCCCCACAGTTTCCACCATTTCAGCACAAAATCCAGCCTTTTGTCAGTGGCCTGTTCTAAAGAAATTGAAATGAACACATACCAAGATTTGAAGTAAATATCCTATAAATATGCTGAAGTGACACATCTCAATCCTGTGTTTGATCCATGCCTTTTGCTACCCATGAAAATGCGAATGTAAATTTGGATTGAAATTGTATATACGAGTAATAAATTTAAGATATTTCAATTTTTCATTGGAAAATGTGCAGATTAAGCTTTTAGTGTGTGTAATTTTGTGATATCTTGAAAAAATTTTATAAAAACAACAAAAAACCCTAACAGTGTTGTATATCAAGTTTTTTTCCCCCTAAAAGTGTGAAGAAAAACAACTTGAAAGAGTGGAAGGCTGTAGATTTGCATGGGAATTTCTGCTGCACTGAGGTGTTGCCTGGTAAAGGCAGAAGTGCTTCTTGGAATGCATTCTTCAAAAGAATCCAGAGAAGAATATCGATTTATTTTTGTCTTATGATTGGGTATTTGTCAAAAATATGCCAGGTGAATAATTAACATGGGGCAAGGCAAGCAGAGTGAATATTTCACCTTCTGTCCCTTTAGTGAGCTGGACAAAAACACCACCTCATCCATCCACAGCTCTGGCTGCCTCTCAGGAATGCCCCTTCACTTCCTACAGGCTGGAATCTTCCTTCTCTTCCCTTGCAGGCAGTGGAAACAACAAGTGATGGTTTCACTGGCTGGTTCAGGAACTGATGGAGTTTGTGTATCCAACATCCCTTCCAATGCCTTTCAGGTCCATTTATTCCAACCTTAATTATGTCTTAGGACAGTGATCTGTAACTGACCACTTTGCAAGTCTTGGACCTTGTCTAAAAATTCTCCCATGTGCTTGCTGAAGAATTTTCAGGTTTGTCTTTATTTCTTCTGTTAACAAATAACTGTACAAACACTTCAAAACGTTACCCTGCCTAAACCCAGATTTTTGTCATGCTCAAAACACTGGATTCTGAACAGCTTTTTAAAATGGAAGATTCAAGCTGGCTCTTGTTGCTGTTGGAGAGCAGATCCTGTGTTCCCACTGTGAGCAGCAGCAGCAGCCTGTCTGTGTTTTTTAGCAGGGATTGGGATTTGTGTGGCAGATAAAGCACTGGAATGGATGGAGAGGAGATTTTTGTATTCATGGCAGCCTCTGCTTCAGGCACTGCTCAGGTGACAATGACACTCCCTGGGAGAGGACACTTCAGAGTGGCCAAGGAGCTGACAAATCCCACAGCTACACCAGGAGTTTTCTTCTCTGCTGCCCTCAGCCTCTGTGCTTTTGGGATTTCAGGTAAACAACCCTTCACCTGGCACACAGCTTAAAGCCAAGCTGTGAGTACCTCTTAAGAAACATTCACCTTTAACCATCAATTAAAAGCCAGGAGAAGGATTTGCTTTCCATCTGTAAGCCAGCCTGCAAGGCCAGAGTTACATTATTGCTGATTTTTAGGGTGAAAGGAATAAATGGCCAAATCTTTTGTACTATTCCATACACAGGAATAGTACCTCTTCCTAGAGGAAATAAAACCTCACAAACTCTTGCTGTGTTGTCAAACAGAATTTTGTCAAAGAGACTCAAAACCTTTAAAAGGTTTAACTGCTCCCTGCCCTTTACAGCAAAAACAGTAAAATCAAACTGATTCTGCAGGAAGAAAAAAAAAAGTTAGAAAATAGCTCAGCACTGAGAAATTTAAAGTGCAGCAGCATCCATAGCAGAGTGCCAAACTGATTTTATATGCTGTGTCCAACTCACAATAATAGAAATTTTAAGCCTTAGTCATGGAAAAGTAGATCTAGCTCAATAAAAAGATACAAACAAGTACAAGAATGTGATGTCTCAGTGATGTGTTGGAGATTCAGGGAATGCAACAGCAGAGACCAGCACCACCTCCACTGCCATAACCACCAGTATGGCACATCCTACACTCTGCTCACAGGCAGATGGAAAGAGCATACCTACTCCAGAGTTGTACTNGTTACATTATTGCTGATTTTTAGGGTGAAAGGAATAAATGGCCAAATCTTTTGTACTATTCCATACACAGGAATAGTACCTCTTCCTAGAGGAAATAAAACCTCACAAACTCTTGCTGTGTTGTCAAACAGAATTTTGTCAAAGAGACTCAAAACCTTTAAAAGGTTTAACTGCTCCCTGCCCTTTACAGCAAAAACAGTAAAATCAAACTGATTCTGCAGGAAGAAAAAAAAAAGTTAGAAAATAGCTCAGCACTGAGAAATTTAAAGTGCAGCAGCATCCATAGCAGAGTGCCAAACTGATTTTATATGCTGTGTCCAACTCACAATAATAGAAATTTTAAGCCTTAGTCATGGAAAAGTAGATCTAGCTCAATAAAAAGATACAAACAAGTACAAGAATGTGAGATAATTCTGTAGTCCTCACTGGAAATTCAAAATGTTCAGATCAAGTAACAACATGGTATTTTTTTCTCTTTAAACCAGGGAGGTTTGAAAATATATCTACTGCCAAAATGAAGCATTTTTGGGAAGTGGTGTACAAAATGAGGTAGAAGTGTCAAAACAAATGATGACTAAAACTAATTTACCATCAAGTCTAGCCTAAGAAAACAAGTAATATATTAAACTGGAAATGTATTTTGTTTCTGAAGATGAGACATTCTTCCATCAAGACCCTCATGTTGCTTAAACAAAATTTACCACAGCATCAACATGCCTGTCATTTTACCCAACAGTGAGTTTTGACCAAGAGATTGACACAAATGTTCCAAGGTTGAACACCTCCATCACATTTATATAATTGCACTGAAGTTTGGATGGATCTGATGTTATGCTAAATTATGCTGTATGTCAACTTTTTATAAATATGAAAGCTAGAGTGTGCTTTAAAGCACTTTTTTTAGGTTGTCAGCTTTGGATCACTAGTAACTTTGTATGTAGGATGGATGAGGGTAATTTAAATCCACTAGACATTAAGTCTGTGCAATGTTCTGCTGCCATGGGACAAGTTTTGTATCCTTCAGAGTCACCATTAAGGTGCTTCAAAGCAAAACTCACCCTGTACTCATCCTGTTGTTCAGCTAATCCTCAAAGTTAAATTTTAAACATTGTCCTCCTAAAGCAATTTTAAAACTCCAGCAGCAGACCTACATGTAATTTCACTGGGATTAAGCTTCACTGCATTTCTAAAAGCAAGGGAAAGGAGAAGACTGCACTTGGGCTAGTAAGTCAGAGCAGATACAAAACTACTTTCCCTTCAAAAGTTACCTTTCTCACAGCAGTAGGAAATTAGACACAAGCATGAGGAGAAGCTGATGCTGCAGCTGCACTGAGTGAAGAGCAGAGAAACTCAGAGCCAAGAACTTGCAGCTCTGGCTCAGTACAGCAGAAGCTGTAACACATACATGTACTTTCATGTGCAAGCCTGGGGACAAACACTTATCTGATTGTCCTAAGGGATGTTGGGCAAGCTGCCTTTTCTTGTTCCACAGCTAGACAAGCTGGGTGCCTTGATGAGCTGCAACAGCTGGGCAATAGCTAAAAGTGAAAGGCATACTGTAAATGTACTGTAAAACCTTTTATAGTGAGACTTACCTAAAAGAAAAAAATTCCCTAGCCAAGCATCCAGATATAGAACTGGTGTTTAATTACTCCCAGCCCCTGTCCTGTGGTTAAAGGGAGCTTTTATTTATCCTGTTGGTTCCCACTGCTCCTCTAAACACATATTTCTGGGGTTAGTTCCAGCAGCATGCCCAGCATTTCAGCAGAGTTAGATGATGAGCAGACACTCCATCCAAGCCTGGGCACTGCTCAGCTTATAAGGACGTGACTCAAACAGAAGCCAGTGCTCGCTGAATTCACAGCCCCAGGAGTGTCCAGCCTGCAAACACCTCTATGGAGAAACAGCTCCACTTCTGTTACTTCTTCCAGGCCAAAACAATTCTATTTCAAGGCTGGAGATGAAAGAAACAGAGCTCACCCTGCCTTCTAGGACATGTGAGTTACACACGATTCCACAGAGCAGTTTTTATTTCTTTCATTTACATCAATATCAATCTCTTTCAAATAGGAATAAAAAAGTAGCCATCCCTGGAATTTCACAGTTTACAGTTCAACAGAATGTATATATATATATATATAAACTGTTACTGCAGACTTAGCACAGGTGAAATCTGCAACCAGAGGTACAAACACAAGCCACGAGGCTGCTGCTCTTGTCCTGTTAATGCCATGGGACATATTCCTTACACTCTTACACTCAGTTACTACAATGCTTTATTTTTATCACTTTTTTCCCCCACCGCCATAAATTCCCTGGTTTAGTCTCTTAAATACAGCTTACCTGGATAAGTCTTTGAGATTCCTCAACAGCTGGGACTTGAAAGGGAAAATAACTCCACCAGGACAAAGAGCAGTGGCTGCTTCATCTATCCAAGATTTCTCCCCTTTTTATTGCATCACATTCCAGCTCTGCTGAGCAGCTTCCACACAGAGTCTGACAGCACATGTGGTATTGTACATGCTTTATTAAAATGGTACTCGTATTTACAATATCTGCAGAACCAATCCCTCCCAAGTCTTGCATTCAGACAGACAGACACACACACAGACACACGCGCGCAACGCCCCTTCACTCTACGGGGGTGTGAAGGCTATGCTCCCAAAAGTTAGGCAGCTTCTGGAAGAGGAGGAAGGGAGACTTTTTTTTTTTTTGTGTGTTTGTAATTCCTTAAAAAGAAGCATGGGAGTATGCATTTGGCCATCACAATGCTAATTGAAGTATATGTAGTATTAACATATGGCAGTAACACTGAGTGCTCCTCTTTTACATTCTATACACAGAATGACATCAAGGTTTTCCAGTCAACAGAACATTCCAATTCAGTCTCACTGCTGCTTGTAGTGACTCTGAAACCGCAATTTGGGGGCTGTCCCTTAAAACAATTCAAGTCTATGGAAGCGAAATAAGGCACAATTAATATTTGATTTGATTTAGAGGATGGGAAAAAGGGGAGAGGCAGGTTTCAGATAATAGTTGTTGTAGAAGAAACTTTTTTTACCCAATCCTTTTGAGAAAAGGACGAATTTTATCCCCATCCTAATCTACGTGGACTTCTCTTAGAGAACTGAAGGATTCTGCCGGGCTTCTGCCACCCACACACAAAACAAAACTGGAAATTCACATTTTAACACCAGCTTCAGTAGTGTCACCTACTGCTGCTGATGTGGATGAGTACATCTTTCTTTTAATGCTGAAGGAGAAGACACACACAAAACAAGATTCAAACCTTCCTCTGAGCTTGAAGACTCATCTTTTAGAGAGCTTGTAAGGTACACTAGTTGAAGGCTTCAGCTTACTGATAAAAAGGAATAGCATTTTTACCTTTAAATCCCTGGCCCCTCTTCACTAACGAAGCCTAACCAGACATTACAAATAAACTGCAACAAAAAATTTGGCAGCACAAAGAATGTCTAGTATTCAAATCTTCATTTGTGAGTATATTATTTTCCTTGTACAAAACCTGTTGAATGTTTTTTCGCAGCAGATGAACTGTACCCAAAGATGCAGGACATTCTGTGATGGGGAATAAGAGGTTGCAGTTCCGAAGGCCCCTGACTTTGGTTGTTTACAAAGTTCATTCCTGTTTAGTGTGATCCTTGGTATCTTCCTCATCTGTGTATTCTGATGGTTCTTCCCCTGGTTTTAGGAGTCTACCTACGTAGTCATATTTTTCTGAAAGAGATTTATGATTCCATTACAATTAAATACAGCTGCATTTGCTTGCTAGCCCATACTACTGCAAAATCAATTTTCTCCTACACACTCCAGTTCTAAATCTCAATCACTGAAACTGATGGTAATTTAGCAGCAAGCTCAGCCTCCTAAAGCAATCTTTCTACCATTATTTTCTCTAACTGTGAGTACTTTGTTTCCATTCTCCTTCAGCTGATCGGGCAAGATTTATCACCCAAGGGCTAAAGACCAATGCTCTCCAATCCTTCAGCCTGGTTTGATTTCAATTAGTGTGAAAAATTATTCCCCCTCCCTCCAGAGGCATAATTCCTTATTTGTCAGAAATTATTTCCAGACAAACTCATTCAACCCTTTATGTTAAAACAACTCTTAGTCCTAATGATAATTCCATGGCATCCAAAGCCAACAACCTTGAGCAGGAGTTCCACCAGCTAAGCAGATGAGATTTGGGAGTGAAATTCTGTGCCAAAGAGCTAACAGAACAGTTTTCTTGTATAAAAATAAAAGTTTATAAAAGCTGTAGTGACATATAGTGAAAGCCTCTGTGGAAGAAAGGCCTGAAATCCCTGCTCTGGTTTTAACACTGCACACACATGAGGGGGACCTTGCTGCAGCCTTGTGAGGGGACAAGGAGGGGCAGACCCTTTGCTGTGGTGACCCCCAGGCTGTGTCAGGGTGAGTTTGGGTATGAGAGGAAGGCTCTTCACCCAGAGGGTGGCTGGGCCCTGGCACAGGATCCCCAGGGTCACAGCTCCAGCCTGACAGAGCTCAAGCAGTGTTTGGGCAGTGCTCTCAGGCACAGGGTGGGATTTTGGGGATGGTCCTGTGCACAGCTAAGAGCTGAAATCGATGATGCTTGGGGGTCCCTTCCAACTCAGCATATTCTGTGATAATAGTACTGTCAACACCTCTTTAAAAGCTTCCCCAAGCCCAAATCAATCATTTTTATTAAAAGCATTTCCTTAAGCTGATAATTTCAGAATTTACCTTTAAATTGCATTTCCCACTCTCTTACACTTTCCATCTGTACAGCATTTAAGTCCGATAGGTCATCATATTCATCTCTGAGTGCATCTTTATCTAGACAGAAAGTTGCTAGTCCCCTGGAGGCATCTCTGCCAGCAAATATTCCATATGGACCCTCTGAAAACAAAAAGACAAAATTGATACTTCATGTCTTTGCTTATGGTGACCAAAGCTCAGTTCTTTATGTAGTCTGCCAAAGCCATACATGAAATTTCTGCAGTGATGGGAACAGCAGCAGTTTCAATGCCATGGCTGTTTGACATTCAACAGCACTGCAATTCAATCTTTAATATCACTAGGAGATAAAGTCTGCTGAGAGAAGCAGAACCAGGAAAATAGCTTTGAAGGGATATCTGGAAAAATCCCTGTCAGTTGATGCAAGCCAGTTGATGCAAATTCCAAAGGGACCAGAGGCTGGAATTCAAAAGAAATACACTTCTATTAAGCAACACATTGAATATTTACAAGTCAGATATGAACAGAAGCAAACTGCATAGACATCTTAATTAGAAATCCATTATTATAAATAAACAGAACGTAAGAGGGCTAATTAATGATTTCACTTCACTTACAGAATCACAAGAACTTTCTACATCTTTTGTGACATTTCTTACTTCTGAGGAAGTACTCACTTATTTTGGGCAGCAGATCCCCTATACCCTTAGCCTGTAATTTTGAAACCAGCACAAATTGTCACATTAGGAATATAAAGCAACTGCTTCCTCTGTGCTTTCTGACCAATGCAAAGCAGCACAAATATCCCAATAAAATTCGGAGCAATGACTGTGAAATAAATATTATTACTGAGAGAAATGGATGGTTTGTAAACCAACAATTTGCAGGGTAGGATCAGTAACTGGCTTTCCCAAATTTTAATTAACTCAAAGAACTTTAGGCATATTCTTATCTTAGATCTTCTTGACCTAAAACCAAATACCTTAAATTCAGATCAATTAAAAAACAAAACCAATACAAAAAACTCAAAAATCATAACAATACACTTTAAAATTTTCTGCATTAACTGCAGCAGCAGGCTTGCTACAGAGTGGTAAAAGGCCAGAACCCTTCTCTGGCTTACCTCTCAACAGTGGCCACCAGCCTGAAGAAAAGGCAGCACCCCAGCAAGTGGCACCACACTGTCCTTCACCCCTGTACTGCCTGCTGGAGCACCTCAGACCTCCTCTGCAGCAGGATGAGCCAGGGGCAATCATTCCAAAGGGCTGGTTCTGCCCAGGTGCTCCCACACCTATCTGCTCCTGCTGGGCTGGATGCAGCAGGCACAGCTCCTGGAGCAGGGAAGCTCAGCACCATGTGGATCAGGAGAAATGATGTCCTCACCAGAACTGCTGTTGTGTCTCCACCCCAGTGCTTGGCACTGTAAGCTGCTTACAGTCAAACCTGAGAACAGAAGGTTGTCCTGTGTGCCAAAGACAATTCCCTCCTCTCTCTGGAAATAAACCAGCTGATTTCAAAGCACCATTTCACCAGAAGCAGGAATTAGAGAATGAACTATCAGCTGCAAGTTTGCACTGTACAGTCTGACCATAGTGATGAACAGCATCTCTGTGCTCATCCTTTCAGGGATTTAGCTCCAGGACAGCATCCATGAGAATTACCTCAGGGATCAGGACTACAGGGACACAAAGCCAAGAGGGCTCACTTTCCTATCTGCATCCTGAATTAGCTATTTATTTGAAAAGCAGGATTTAGAGACTGAAATCAATCCTACAGCAATGCACTCTGCATGCTTGGTCACTTCCACAGGACAGGCTGAGAGGCACCAATGACCATCATCTGCAACACAACAGTTTCTGCAAACAAAAAGTTCTGCTTCAAGCAAAACTCAATGATTGCTCATTCAAGTGATCTGATTTTTGTATAAACAGCTCTTACAAACATCACCATTAGTAAATCCTTAAAAGCACTTAGAAATTGTTACATTCTGACCCCGCTAACACTATTCTGTCTCCATTTTTTCCTTTCTCTGAAGTGTTTCAAGCAAATGTCCATAAATCCTACTATTTGCACAAGGTGTTTTCCAAACTCTGGCTATTCAGAGAGTAGCACCCTGCTGCCCTTCCATTCTACTCTGCATTTAGTGGTTTATGGAGTTTCACAGAACCTGCTGAGATGCCACCTCTTGGTCCACCAGCTTGATTCCAATGACTTCTATTAAAAAGAGAATATTTATCTGTATCAAGCACTGAACATTCTTAAATCTCAATAACACACTTAATTGAAAGCATGAAAACTTTTCCAAGACATCAGCTTGCATTAACATTAATGGATGCAAAATTTCTGCAAGCATCTTGTAATCTCAGATGCCACACCAATGTTTTTTTTTCTTTCCTGAAACTGAATTTGAACTTTAAGATTGCAGAATGATTTTTCCAGAAGTATTCAAAAGTCACAGAGGACTCATGAAGCCAAGTCCAAGCACTCAGTGGAATGCTAACTTGTAAAAACCAACCTTTGGACTCAGCAGACAGCATTTGAAATTCCAGCTCTGCAAATGGAACTTAGAAATGTGTTCTATTCTTTAATCCTATACTAAAAGGTAAATATTGAATTGTGATTATTAGTAAATGGTGCAAGCTTGGCTTCACCTTGGTTCCTGAAGCAGAAATTCAGTGATCTCAGTATGAGCAAGATCTACTTCAAGATTTAAAGCTTCCATTCAGGTGCTTCTACACAGAGTTTAAGTACAAATATTAATATATTAATACAAAACATACAGCTCTGGGGTTCTGCTCTAAGCCCTACTCTGTTACTCACTTTTATATTAAAAACTGGTGCAACAGCCATTTTGCACATCAGACTTCACTGCACTTGGGGAAGTGTCCAGGAAGGTGCCAGCTCACAAAATCCCAGGGAGAAAATATCTTTCAGGAACATGATTGAGGTGGAGACATCAGTGCAATCCTAGACACACTCCCACAGAGCTCTTTCATGGCCTGATGCAATTTACTCTGCAGGCCCTAGCCACAGTTTTCCTTTTTCCTTT
>WBNQ01027510.1:0-11198 GCA_013401375.1 Spizella passerina
GGGCCATCCAGAGGGATCCGCTCCTCTGGGCCAAAAAGGTAACGTGCAAGTCATGCTTGAAGGACTATAGAAACCAAAAAAGTTTTTCCCTAGAGGAGAGCAGTGCTGGGAAGAAATTGGGCAGGAGCTGTGCCCAACAGCACTGTGGAACTTTGCTGCTTTGAGATTAAAACCACCTCTGCCTCTGCAACAAGTACTCCTGCCTTTGGGTGCTAACACTAGGATGTTTCTCTCTCTTCTGCCACAGATTGGAGAAAAGGTGGGCTGCTCCACAGACAACACCACCGTCTTGGCCAACTGCCTGCGCCACTCTAATCCCAAGGACTTGACTCTGTCCTACCACATGCAGCTCACTCACCTGCCCAGTAAGTCCCCCAGCCCATAATATGGTCCATCAGCCACCCTGGGCTTCCCAAGTTCTTGGCAAGACTCTGGAGCAACTGCCAGGGGTGTTGAGGAGTTGCTTGTGCCCTTCAGAAAAGGGACATTATTGAGAGTCGTGCAGTCACCTTCCTGTGGGCAGATGCACATTGCACCTGATGCACACTGCCCACCGTGCAATGGCAGCAGTGGCTGAGGGATTATCCAATGGCCCTGCCTTGGCCTCAGAGCAGCTGTTTGGGCTTCCTGTTCTGTGAAAGCAGCAAGAGTAATCCCAGAAAACAGCTTGTAAAACAAACAAAAAAGATCCTACCCCTGCTATTTCTATTTGAGTCGCTGGGTGGAGTGCAGGAACGCTGCTGCTTTTGTGCAAGGGGGATTCCTTTCCCAAGAAGTTTCTCCTGCTGCTGCTGGTCACAAACCACAGCGTTTAGCCTTGGTCAGAACAGAGAATGGCCAAAACACTGCTGTGCAACTGCACACTCTGGGGCTGGCTGTCCTGACAATCAGACAGCATGGGCAGGTGGGATGAGAAGTTCAGTTCTTTCCTATCTTTAGCTGGGTTTTTCAGAAAGGATTTGGAGGAGGAGAGGATTTGTGGATGTTACCAGGTGGTATTTGGCTGGCAGACCTCTTGCTTTTCACCTTCAGCCATAGTCATGAGGTTTACCCTGCATCTGGGTGACCTCCTGCCCATGCTGAAGTCACTGCTTGAGCTGTCATTCACCTCACCTTGTTCTTTCCTGAGCTCTTTGAGTCATGAGATTTGCCAGAACACAAATCTGTGTTTGCTCACCACCTTACAGACCCCACTCTTGTCTCTTGCAGTGCCCTTTGTGCACACCCTTGCCTTCTCCCCAGTTGTGGATGGGGATTTCCTCCCAGACGTGCCAGAGAAGCTCTTTGCCAACGCTGCTGACATTGATTACCTGGCCGGGGTCAACAACATGGACGGGCACATCTTTGCTGGTGTGGATGTACCCGCCATCAACCGCCCGCTGGTGAAGGTCACTGCGTGAGTGACAGAGCCCTTAGAACCCTCAGCAGGAGACATCTGCTCTTCAGAGTAGCTCCCAAACCCCAAGGAGTCAGACTTGAGTGGACAGGGCACAGCCTTCCACACAGGATGTCACTCCAAGCCTGGGTGCCCGGGCCTTTTGTTGCCGAGTCCAGAGCCTTCAAGAGAAAGGACCAGGCAAGAGCCCTGCCCTGCCTGAAGCTGCTGCTCAGTAATTAATTCATATCATTTGTCTTTTCAGTGACCAGGTGTACAATTTGGTCAAAGGCCTCACTGTGGACAGGGGTGAGGCTGGAGCCAACGCCACCTACAACATCTACACACAGAGCTGGGGTGACAAACCCGAGCAGGAGGTTGTGAAGAAGACAGTGGTGGACCTGGACACTGACTACATCTTCCTGATTCCCACACAGGTGGCACTGGACCTGCACCTGCAGAATGCCAAGTGAGCAGCTCAGCCCTGGGGTGTTGCACATGGGGCAGGGTTAGGGTGAGAATTGGAAATGGAAGTTAAAAATGGCCTCAGGATGTTTTCTCCTGAAACCACGCCATGTGAGGTGATGCATGTGAGCATCTTCCAAGGCTGAAGTTGTGGCCCTGACAGTGTTTGGTGCGTTGGTTGGGATTTGCAGCCCTTTTTCTGCTTTCTCCTTGCTCAGCCAGTCTCTTTGATTTCCCAGGAGTGGCAAGACCTACAGCTACGTGTTCTCTGAGCCGTCCCGCATGCCCGTCTACCCCCGCTGGGTTGGGGCAGACCATATGGATGACCTGCAGTATGTGTTTGGGAAGCCCTTTGCCACCCCTCTGGGCTACCGGCCCAAGCACAGGACTCTCTCAAAGAACATGATTGCTTACTGGACCAACTTTGCCAGGAGTGGGTGAGTGATTCCCATTCCACATTTGGGGCTTGATGCAGCCCTTCAGGCTGCTGGTTTTGTCCAGGAAGTTTTCAGTATTATTCACAAAATCAGAGTGTTCTGTGTCTGTATTTCTTATTCCTGAATCCTGATGTTGATACAGTGGTTAAGTCCCTTTGTGAAGCTGGGATGATACCAGTAGGGATGGAGGGAGGAGACTGCAGGTCGTGCACTCATTCCTGGCAGATAGAATTCCTATGGCTTTTCTCACTGTCAGATTCTCTCTTTTCCTCTTACTGAAAGCCTGACTTGAGCAGACAGCGTTCCTGCCAAAAACTTCAAAACTGAGCCTCTCTGTTTTCTTTTTTCCCCAGTGATCCCAACATTGGCCATTCGGACGTGCCTGTTTCCTGGCCAGCCTACACCGACAAGAGCAAGTACTACCTGGATATCAACCACAAGATGAACAAGGGCTCTGTGAAGCAAGACCTGAGGTCCCGCTTTGTGACCTTCTGGAACTCGGTCTATCTGAAGCTGCCGCAGGTTGCTGACATCTCCCAGTCAGAGTTAATGTTGTGAAGCTAAGAAAAGAAACACCTTTTAGAGATCATTAAAGGATTGCTTTTAGCAGAGTGTCTCTGTTTCTCTGTTTTTTGTGTCTCTGTGTTGGCTGTGACAGAGTTTTTTGCTAATGTCAAGGTCAGGCAGGATGGAACATCCTGAGGGCAGCATGTGTTCCCTGGCTGTGACTGTCAGCTGTCCTTGTGGCAAATTACATTCTGACCCTCACCTTCATACCCTTCATCTGCCACCTTTTGTGCATTAAACATTGCTGAGATGAAAGCCGAAGTTCTTAGGGAGCAAAACCTCGTTTCAATGAAAATTAACACCACACTCCTTGCACGATCAGAGAAATGTAGGGGTACGTGCGAGCATTTGCTCAGCTCAGAATTGTACAGGCAGCACAGGGACAAAACAACCCACGGGGGAGGTGATTCTGTATTTGTTTACGGTCACAAGCCGGGCTGAGGAGGCCCAACAGGACAGGACGAGCCCAGGCCGCCCTCAGGCCTCGCCCTCCCCTCAGGCCCGGCCTGGCCCAGCCGGAACCGTGGTGCGGCGGAACCTTCGTGCCGCGGTGCGCGGGGCGGCGCCGGGAGGGAGCGGCGCGCAGCGATGGCGGCGGCGCGGCAGCGGGGCCCGCGGGGCTCGGCCGTGCTGGAGCTGCCCCGCAAGCCGCGCTTGGTCTGCGTGGAGTACCCGGGGCTCGTCCGGGACGTCGGGGCCATGCTGCGGACGCTGGGAGGAGAGCAGGGAGTGTCGCGGGTGAGGGGAGCCGGGGGATATGGGGGCTCGCTGGGCTGAGGGTGAGGGGCGGTGAGAACGGTCCTGGGCAAGGGGATGGGGCGAGAGGGGGCCGGGACCGGGACCGGGGCCCGGGCCGGGGCTGGGGCCGGGGCCGGGGCTGGGGGGAGCCTCCATGTGGGACCCTCTGTGTGAGCCGTTCCAGCCCATCGTGTCCCCACGCGGGGCCCGTGGGTGGTTTGGGGGTGATGCCGCTTCCCTGCTGTCCCCCAGCAGGGATTCAGGCGGTGTGCAGTAAAATCATGGAGTCATAGAAGCGTTTGAAAGGTTGAATGATTTCATAAAGTTAATTCAATTCCACCCTCTTGCTGTGGGCAGGGACAACTTCCACTAGACCAGCTTGCTCCAACCTGTCCTTCCTGGGATGGAGCAGCCACAGCTACTCTGGGCAGCCTGTGCCAGGGCCTTCCCACCCTTATAGGGAAGAATTCCTTCCTCATATCCAGGATATTATATTTATAATTTATTTTTCCTGGTATCCAGGATGTGAGTGGCTGCACACCCCTGCGATGTGGGGCAGGGATGGTCCCCCTGGGGCTGTGTGAGGGGCACAGCCGGTGCCCACAGCAGCGTGTGGGGCTGGGGGCTGGCACAGGAGCACGGGGCTGTGTGGGTGACATGCTGACAGGGGCTGTGCCCTCCTTGCTGACAGATCTACGCTGACCCTGCCAGAAGGCTGGAGCTGTATTTCCGCCCCAAGGACCCCTACTGCCACCCCGTGTGTGCCAACCGCTTCCCCACCTCCACCATGCTGCTCAGGGTCACCAGGAGGAGCAAGAAGAAGCAGCAGTTGGATCCCGAGGAGCAAATCCAGCCAGAAGTGCAGTTTGAGATGGAGATTCTTGGGATTGTCACCACTGTTTACAAATTTCAAGGTAACCCTTGTGATGTGGCTTAGAGATGAGTGTGTTTGCTGGGAAAGGGAAGTGTTTTCCCCAAACAGTTGAGGGCTGGAAGGAAAATCAAACCTCCTTGCTGGATAAACCTTTGCATTAACTTGTCAGACTCCTGCTCCTGAAAGTTGAGTGTGAGAATTATTGGTGGAATCACAACAAACTTCACAATGTTTTAACTTTTGTTTCTTACAGGAATGTCTGACTTCCAGTACCTGGCAATGCACTCTGGGCCTGATGGCAAGCAAACCTCCATGTATGACAAAGTCCTGATGCTCAAACCAGAGAAGGAAGAGTTTTTCAATAAAGATTTACCTCTTTACATTCCACCACCCATTTTCTCACGCCTGGACACTCCTGTGGACTATTTTTATCGCCCAGATATACAGCACAGGTCAGTGCCTTTTCTCATGATACATCTTTCACGAGTTTCACCCTTTTAATTTGCTGCTTTGTGCTGATTTGGCACAACAGAGGCAAAAAAATCACCAGAAGCTGCCTGGCGGTGGCAACCTCAGCAAAATTCCACTTGAGGATTTGCCAGGTGAAGGGAGCTGGGCATGAGGTGAAGATAATGCCTCTCCCAGCTCACTTCACACATTATGGGATGCAGGACACAGCTCCTGCCTGCTTCCAGAGGGCTGGAGCCAAGGACAGGGCTTCCAAGAATTGAAGCCATGTGTTCCTGTGCTCTCCTGGCCTCCAGTGGCTTTGCCAGAAGAACAATCTGGGAGATCTCCCACAAGAAACATCTTTCATTTTCTCGCTGTTGGCCTTCACTGGTTCTTTTTAAAGACAAAGAAATTTCCAGATTGAGTGGGTGCCTGCAGTTCCCTCTTGCTTTGCCCCTGTCCCAGTGAGTAGCTGCAGTAGCTCCAGGAGAGCAAATGCAGAGGGTGAAGCTTTTCCAACACAGATTTCCAGATCCAGATCATTCCTGAATGCTGGAGGGTTTCCTGCCAGCCAGGGCAGAGCTCCTCTGTCAGTGTGCAAATGGATGTAGTTTAGAAGTTTTGGGATTTATTTAAATTTAAATTTCTTTCTTCAGTGGTGCCACAAGAGTCTTTAATGGTACCAGTGTGTGATCAAGGGAAGTTGAGCCAAAGTTAAACCAACCCATTCTCACCCAGCTGAGTCCCTTTTGTCTTTCCCTGTTCCTTAGGGAGGGCTACAACAATCCCCAGGTGTCTGGTGAGAACCTGATTGGCCTCAGCAGGGCCCGGCGCCCACACAATGCCATCTTTGTCAACTTTGAGGATGAGGAAATCCCAACTAAGCCCCTGGATGCTGCTGTACAGAACTGGAAGAAAGTGTGCACCAATCCTTTGGATAAAAAGGTGGAGGAAGAGCTGAGAAAGGTGTGTGCCTTATTCCTGGTCTCAGCACTGTCCTGGGGAGGAAAAAGTAGATTTTTCTCCCTAGAAATTCGTGGTGATTGTGAGTGATTGACACAAGTGTGAGTAGATGCTGCTGACCCTGCTGTGTTCATTTCAGTTCTGCAAATCAAGCCTTGAATCTGTGGCTTAAATCTCATTAAGCCCTGCAAGTTCTCACATCACCATCCAACACCTCCTGTTGAGGGCCAAAGGCTCTGATATGGACCCGAGTGCACTTGGAAAGCAGCTCTGCCTTTGGGAACCCCTTCCCACTGATGTGTGCCTGTCTGTGTGTCCTTGCAGCTCTTTGGGATTCCCTTCCCACTGATGTGTGCCTGTCTGTGTGTCCTTGCAGCTCTTTGGGAACCCTTCCCACTGATGTGTGCCTGTCTGTGTGTCCTTGCAGCTCTTTGGGACCCCTTCCCACTGATATGTGGCTGTCTGTGTGTCCTTGCTGCTCTTTGGGAATCCTTCCCACTGATGTGTGCCTGTCTGTGTGTCCTTGCAGCTCTTTGGGATTCCCTTCCCACTGATGTGTGGCTGTCTGTGTGTCCTTGCAGCTCTTTGGGAGCTGATGTGTGCCTGTCTGTGTGTCCTTGCAGCTCTTTGAGGTGCGTCCTGTGTGGTCTCGCAATGCAGTCAAAGCCAACATCAGTGTCCATCCAGACAAGCTGAAGGTGCTGCTGCCTTATTTGGCCTATTACATGGTGAGTGGTACTTCTGTGAGCATCACCCTGCTCTTCCTGGTCCTTTACCACTTCTGAGGTCCTGCCACTAAGTACCTGAGCTTCATTTTATTTCAAGAGACAAGGGGAAGGAAGTGCTTTAGAACCAAAGTTGAAGCCAAGGAGGATTCAGTGGCTGTTTGCTCCACAGGTTCTAATCACATTTGCAGGTCAGGACCCCCATCCCCCCAAACAATTCTCTTAATGAGACATTTGAAAGGAATTACAATTGTTTACTCTGAGTTGGACTCACTGGAGAAATACCAACAAGAGGTTTTCAGGAGCTCAAATCAACAAAACAGTTATTACTGGGAACTTTAGAAAATCAGAAAAACTTTGGTCACTCCAAGTCACTGTTCACCTGGCAGTGGTAGCAGAGTTTTTCCACACAAGCACTTGGCTGTGACCTTGCAGGTTGGTTTGTAAAACCACACAAATATTTGTGCTTTGATTGCCAAGTGTATAAATATATTTCAGTGTATAAATATTAGCATGGCAAGTGAGCAAAGAGCTGGTAAAACAAATATCTTTGGGCAATGAGGGAAAATATTAGAACTTTCCAAGGAGCTTGCTATTGAAGGAAGTTGCAACACTGGTGCTTTTTTGTAATTATGTTCCCTCATGTGTTTGTGCAGTTAACAGGTCCTTGGAGAAGCTTGTGGGTTAGGTTTGGGTATGACCCCAGGAAACACCCTGAAGCAAAGATTTATCAAGTGCTGGACTTCCGAATTCGCTGTGGAATGAAATATGGTAAAAGGGCCCAACCCACAGAGCTGCTCTCTCTGCTTTCTGGTTAATCCTGGTAGTATTTTTCTTTTTATGTGTTTTTCAAACTCTTTTGCCATATTTCAGCTTTGATGAACTTGTCACCTTTTGAGCTCCTTGCTTACTGTAGTTCTTTTTAGAATTCCTGTAATACTTTCTTTCATAGTATGCAATAGCTCTTTCCTCATTTGGCACATTCTAAACTCTGCCTTTCCTCCTCCATGTGTTCCAAGCCCAAGTGGGTGTAGCAGAGCATCCTCCTCCTCACTCAGGGGAGGCGGCAAGCAGGAATTCTGGTGCTCACGTAGCAGCTTTTCCTCAAGGACCTCAGCATTTCCTGCAGGATGCTGGTCTCAGATCTTGGATGTGGGGTTCCCTCTTTTGATTTTGCAAAGGACAAGTTGAGGAAAAGGAGTTTCTGATGCCATCTAATAAGTCCATGACAGAGCTGGCATCCACTCACTGACACCAGATCAGATTTCCAAGTTAAAGGATTTTGTTGATCTCTTCTTCACCCTACTAAAACCAGCATATCCCCAATACCAGCCTGCCCTTCCCACACCAGTCCAGCCCTTGTGTTCCTGAGCTGGGGATATTCTGCAGAGTGCTTGCCCTCAGTTCATGACTGGATTTTGGTTTTCACCCCTAGGTTATGCTGCTACTGACATGCCTGTGAAAGCCAAACGCAGCACGTACAACTACAGCCTGCCCATCACTGTCAAGAAACAAGGTATGGGCCAGAAGGGCTGCCTGGCTCTCCTGCTTCTCTCTTTGCCCCATCCCAGTCACAGGTGGTAAAGCTGAGTTCCTGTGTTCTAGCTGAGCCAAAACTGAGCTTGTTTTCTGGTAGTTATATTGCTGCTGTTAAGCCAGAGAAAAATCTACTGGGAAGTGTTGCGGGAGTCTGAGCCACAATATCTGTTAGCAGGCAGGAGGGGGTTCTGCAAGCCACACTGGGAATTCACTGAGGTGCAGAGAATGGAGGAATTCTCTTTTCTATGTCAAAAGAGAGTAGAAAAGGTTATAATTATGAACAAATGGGCTCTGGAAAAGCTGCCCAAGTCAGCACTTTTCCTGGAGCTGTCCAGTAATATATCTAAAGAGTGAACAAAGCACATGCTCTGTTGCTGGTTGGTCTGGTTTTGTTGAATCAACAGAGAGAGGTGACAGTCCAATATGAAAGATGTCCCTCATTAGGACTCTTGTTTTCCTTTCAGGAAGTCACACAGTCAGTGTCCACGACCTGAAGCAGGGGCTGGGTTCAGCTGGTACATCTGGGGCAAAAAAGCCCCCCTCCAGCAGGTATAAGCTGAAGGTAAGCATGACTTTCTATACCAAAATCTTGAATTATCTCAGTGAAATGGGGATGATTCCTGGCTTATCAGTCATCAGGGGATCAGCTGTGAGTGATTTGATGTGCTCAGGTTTGCCTGGGAAGCTCCCAGTTGGATATGGCACTATGGAACACCACCTGAGTGTATTTTGTTACATGCTGCAGGGTGGGATTGCTGCTCATCTTAGATGTGAGGAGTATTTTGTTTCAGTTGATAAAACTGGAACTTCATGGGCAGTGAAGTGCAAAAAAATCACCATGTCTTTATGAGGTCATGCTGCAAAATCCAACAGGGTGGAATAAATAAATAAATGAGTCTTACTATTCCTTTTTTTGCTAGAATGAAGCCCATGATGCACTGCTGGGCAGTGACAGGCTGCAGACAGAGCTGCAGGCTGGGGAGGTGAAGTGTGTTCTCTGCACACCAGTGCTGGTGTGACTGTGGCTGCAGGGACATTTTGGGGCATTCCTCATTCAGTTTATCTTCTGCCACATACAGATCTATGCCTTAAAACTTGTTTCTCTTCAAAGTACCATGTTCTTGAATCAGCCCATTGGAAGAACTTTCATTACAGCATAACATGCACATTTCCTTATTTCCTTTTAGGAATCCGTCTACATTTTCCGGGAAGGAGCCTTACCCCCTTACCGCCAGATGTTCTACCAGCTCTGTGACTTAAATGTGGAAAGGTACTGCACCCTGACAGCTGAGTCTTAGAGACAGATTTCAGAGCCTGTTGTTTATACCCTGTCCATTCACCCCCTCTCCCCCTGAGCAGGAACATCAGAGGTGTTCAGTTGCTCAATAAAAACAGAAAAGTTTTTTCACACTTGAACTTCCTTTCCCATTTGATGATTACCTGTCAAACCATGACAATAACCAACTGTGCTATTCCAGCTCAGTGAGGGAAATGGAATTAAAGCAGTGTGTCTCATTTGAGACTCACACCTGAGTGCAGAAGATTAAGGTTTCCTTCCCTTTTGCTCTCCTCAGCCTGCAGAAGATCATCCATCGGAATGACGGCACCGAGTCGGAGTGCACGGAGCGGGACGGGTGGTGCCTTGCCAAGACCAGTGATGACCTCAGGGACAGCATGTCCCTGATGATAAAGCAGATCATCAGATCCACCAGACCTGGTAAGGATGCTTTGAACATGAAGATGTTGTAGCTGGCACTGAGGCAGAGGTGTCCCTGCATCTTCTGTGTTCTTTGGGTTGTAGCTCATTCCAGTGTGGGAGCTGAGGCTGCTGGCCTGCAGTGGGAATGTGGGGTGGCATTAGGGATGGCTGGGAGTTAAGGTTTTCTGTTTCATCTTCCCAGTATCAAAAGCCCTTCAGCTTTTAAATGTCTTTTGCACAGTGATAATCAAAATCTTCATTCTGTTGGTGGCATTTTACTTTTTATTGATATTATTGATTGACCAAGAAGTGAGAAAATTATTTCTTGATGATGCTGGGCCAAAGCAATAATATCCCAGTGAATTGGGTTAGAATGAGGCAGGAGAGGAGGCACAGCACTGCAGCTCTGCTGCTGTTCTGCTCTCCTTCCTGGACTGTGGAGTTGGATTGCTCTGGGCTTAATCAAATTCTGTTAAGATGAGCAATATTAGCTGTGCCCCTGAGGCTGCTGCCTTCCTCTCACATGTTCTGTGAACTCCATTGCAAATGCCCCCCGGTTGCACTGAGCATTGTCTTTCTTTCTTCCCAATTTAAGCTCTTTTCTCAAATACAACAAACAGTGAAGATGGCAAAGAGCAGCTGGCATATGAGTCTGGAGAGGATGAGGATGATGAAGAGGAGGAGGAAGAGGACTTCAAGCCTTCTGATGGGAGTGAAAATGAAATGGAGACAGAAATTCTGGACTATGTGTGAACTCAATGAGCAGTGTGGCTGCTGTGCACAGAACTGTCTCTGCTCTTGCTCCTTGAGAGCCAAGGATTCAGCATCAGGATCTGGGAAAGCAGAGCTTGTGCTAAGCTGATGATGTTCTCTCTGCACTGACTGCTGCTGGGCAGCATTCTGGGTGTTTGGGAGCCACTGCTGCATTTTCAGAATTGCTGGCTGAGAAACTCTCCAGCAAGCTCAACAAACTCCCAAGAGCGAGCCCAGAATCCAAACCCGCTGGAAACACACCAGAACATGGGAGAAGCTGCATTCCCAAATCCCTCCACGTGTGGGAGTGCACTCTCTCCAGGTTGGTGGCCATGTGGAAAATAGAAGAGGTGCCTGAGAAGATGCTGAGAAGCAGTCCAGTGCTCCTGGAGTCCCTAAGGCAGGTTCTGCCCTTCTGCTTGTCCAGAGGCAGTGAAAATACTGAGCCATGCCTTCAGCACTGAGCCTTGCTGGTCATCTTGGAAATAAAGCCAGCAGGAAAATACATTTTCTGGCAGTGAATAATTCCCTCCCTGGGGTGTAGTGTTTGTTGTGCTCATTACCTGATGCATTCTCAGGTCTGTTTTGACTTCCCCAGCTAGCAGGTAACAAG